>QEPC01000281.1:1584189-1617383 GCA_003113815.1 Sphenodon punctatus
CTGGGGTTCCATCAGCCTCCGAGGGCGGACCATCCTAAGTGGTCCCTTCCCCTTCTGGAGGGGGTGCGCTAGAAGACCGGCCTGAAGGAGATAATGGTCCGTCCACGACAATGGCACTGCTGTAACCTCCCCCACAACCGGACCCCCCCGCCTCAAGGCCAGAACCGAAGATCAGTTCGAGGATATGTCCCCCCACGTGGGTCGGGCAGATAACTTCCTGGGACAAGTTCATGGTTGCCATGGCGGCAAGCAGGTGAGGGTGGGGGCAGAGGAGGAGTGAAGCTTCCGGGCAGGAATGTGGCAGGATACAAGAGTGGCAGGATACAAGAGTGGAGAGATATGAGGGAGCAAGGCCATGAAGAGCCTTGAAGGTGAAGTTGAGGAGCTTGTGCTAAATGTGAGAGGAGGGGCTGAACATAGTCAAAGCAACAAGCAAGGTGGATGACTTTGGCAGCAGAGCATTGAACAGAGATGAAGGGGGTGAAATCAGAGCGGGGAGACACCAGTAAGGAGGAAGTCACAATAGCCAAGGCGAGAGATGACTAGAGCATGGACTAGGGTTTTTGTGGTGGCAACAGTAAGGCAGGACCAGATTTTAGCAATATTATACAGGGCAAAGCAGCAGGATTTGGCAACAGCCTGGTTTTGGCAACAGTCTACTCTTTGCAGACACAAGGAGTCCTAAAGAGGTGTGCTCCATCCTGAATCTAGCTGGGGTGGGAAACTTCCACAATTAGGACAAATCTGACCTGTAGCTGTTTTTGTTCCTTTCAAATTCCTGGATCTGGTCCATGGATCTAGTCCCTATCCTCAAACACTGACGGGGTGAGCTCATGGGAAGGGAGTGGAGATGAGGGCATATGCTCAAGGATAGGAGTTGGATCTATGGGACAGATTCATAGTCTGGACCTCCTGGTCCTTCTTCCTTTCTGAGTACAACCTGTCACCATCCATGTCCCCAGCTCCGATGCAACCTATGGAGCTTTTACTAATTTTCAAAGTGGTCCCATAGGAGGGGAAAAGTTCCCTACACATCTTCTACACCCTTTCTAAAGCGGGCTTTCTTACTGCACCAGTAGAAGGTAGATTTGTGCTCAAAGGTCTAAACCCCTGCCTTCCCTCTCCCTGGTTAGGCACCCCAGGCCTGTTCTTGCTGGAGGAGTTTGTGTATTTTGAAGAGAAACACCCACCTCCACCCATCACCCACCCATGGAGCCCTCCAGAAAACTGGAGGAGGCCCTGTGGGTGGAGATGGGTGGAGGCACCCACGCCCATCCATGTAAAAAGGGCCAAAGGCGAGGGTTTGGAGTAGGCAAAGAGGGAAATTAAATCAGATTCTGCTCGAAGGAAGGAGATTTGCTTTGCCTTTGCAGAAAAATAAACATAATTTTTAATAACAGAATAAGCGGTTCCTGCTTATCTGCGGGACCGCCTCACTCCCCATGTGCCCGTGCAACCCCTGAGATAGTCCGTGGGAGCCTTTTTGGAGGTTCCTCAGGTGAGGCGGGTGGCCACCGATGTTAGTTCTTTTTCGGTGACTGCCCCTGTGCTGTGGAATTCATTCCCGGAGGAGGCTCGGTTGGCTCCCGCTCTCCTGCTATTTCAGCGTGTATGTAAGGCCTGGCTGTTCCGTCAGGCTTTTGGCGAGGGGTAGGGGTGGGGGTTCCCCACATATTGTATTTTTAAATTGTTTTTAAAATCTTTGTATTGTTTTATTGATTATTGTTTGCTGCCCCGTGGGCAGGAGGGGCGGGATATAAATTTTAAATAAACAAATAAAAAAAGGAACTGTGTTTATCAGAAGAATTTGTGTGACCTTTGCTAGATACACCAGAAGACAGGAAATTAAGAGTGTGCTCAATGAGGTATCAAAACACAAACAACCATTCATATACACTGAAGTTACTGAATGCAATAAATTACTTTGATCCTTTTAAACTCTGTTGCCATTTCCAATTTCAAGGAACAGGAAGGGAACTGACAGATCTCTCTCTATCCTAAAATCTCCACTGTGTGTGTCAAGTTTGCAGAACTGTGCATAATGTGCTCAATTTATTTCCTTGCCTGTATTGCATTTGTTGTCTACGATAGGGTTACAGCAACATTAATGATATTTTTAAGAATTAATTAAGGGTGTCCTAGTTTTCTAAATACAGTGAGGAAAAAAGGGCTTGCAATCAGATGCAGTCTGCCTTGGTGACCCACAGCTGTAACCGATGCTTTGACAGCCCTACAATTTCTGCAAATGGTTTATAATGGATTGCTGTCTTTCTGTTGGAGGGTGCCTATTACTGTCAGAGCAATTTGCATGACCCTGTCTACGTCTCCAAAAACATGTTAGATTTTTATTTATTTATTTATTTATTTATTAAATACAGAATTAGGAAGTAAGCCTTACTATACAGGTCTGATTACTAAAAATAAAAGGAATAAAATGATTAATCTCTATCTATCTATCTATCTATCTATCTATCTATCTATCTATCTATCTATCTATCTCAGCCTTTCTTTAGGATTGTTCACTGTAAAACTAAAGTTACTGCTAATAAAGACTAGTACAAGAGCATACTGCTGCCACAGAAGGTGCAGATTTAGCTTCATATTTCTGTGTGAGCTAACTTAATACTGCATTTCCATGGGATTATATCAGCAAGTGCAGCTCCGTATTATGTAATGTTACAGAAGTATGGGGGTGAGAGGATCCTAGACGTGTAAGTACAGTTTTGTGGAGAAAACATTGGTGGCGCTAGGTGATTTTCATTGCAGCTGGAAAGAACAAGCAGTTTGGGGATTATTTCATGAGATAGAGAGACAGAGAGGTGCTCAGTCTCATTTCCCAGCAGACAAAAGCTGCAGATGTAATTATTTGGCTTTGTGGGAGCAGGATTCTTTGAGCTTCAGTTGAATTTCCCTCAAAGCATGTAAGTAGACAATAATGATTTTTGCTGTAAGCTCTTAATATTAATCCTATTGAATTTTATATTTTTGATTTTGTTTTCCTCCCACCCATTATAAATTCTTTCTTATAAGAAGTCATGCAGTTCAGAGCATCCTTTAAGAAAGAAGTTGTTCATCCTTTAGTTTGAAGAGGAATTTCAGGTGCACACCCAGGTGGGACAATCCAAGCCATTCTCCTTGTTAGTATGTTGGAACTAACAATCTGGCATCCTGCTTTTGTAGGATGGGTGAAAGAATGAAGTGAAATAGTTTTGTGTCTGTCTGCCAGACTGAAAGTGAATTAAAGTGCTAACAGGGATAGCTAGAGCTATGTAATTACAGAAAATGAAGGTGTGGCTAAACACCTGTTCTTGTCTACCCTGTAGCTTTGCTTGATTACCCTGTAACATCTTTTCTGTTTGAGATGCTTAGTTAATATTTTGTTTAAAAACATGTGCAACTTCAGGCATTACAAGAAAAGATTTTATACTTCTAACATGCTCCAAGTCAATAATATTTCAAACTGTGTTAAAATACTGTTTGTATAGCAGTGGCATGTAGCCTTCGCAGTTTCATTTCTAAAATAGGTAGGTGTATTGTTGACAGAAGAATAGAACGCCTTGAAAAATCTGAGGATGCAGCATGATTGCTGATTCAATTGTTTGTGCTGTGTTTAATCATGCTTGAGACCTATTTTGTGTGCTCCTAGTGCTCATTTAAGTGCTACTATACTTACTGGCAATTGTCAAGAAACAAGTATTCTATACATTAATATAAACTGCACTTCTGTATTCAATATCCGCTTTTCCAGCCAGTTTTATTTTTATTCATTTTTCATTACTGGTTATACATTTTACACACACAATTATCAGAAAAGTATTCCTATAATCTATGATGTATATTCATTAGGAAGTAAAGAGTAACACATTGCTAAGATGTCTTTCCTTGCTATGACTTTATGGGATGTTTTAAAATGCATTCTGACTTAATTTGAAAAGGCAGCAGTGTAATTTTGGCGGTATTATTCTGAGAACCTGTCTTGCTTTCAAATGCTCTAAATTGTTTTAGCATTGTGTAGCTTAAGTGTTTCAAAGAACAAATTAGATTTCAATATCAGAAGAAGAAAGATCTTAATGTAACCATTAAGCATCTGTATGTAAATATGTATATATCTAAATATAATGTTAAAATTAGGATTAGATGTGGAATTTGTGGAAGAGGGAGAAAGATTTACAGAGGTATAATAAAAATATTGGTGTGCAATAGACTTCATTTGCTCTTCTTAAATAAACATGTCTCTGGACTGGTACAATAGTTTACAGGATAGTTTAATGTAGCTTTTAAAATGTGGTATAGACGCATTCCAAAAGTGCATTTGAAATAACTTCATTGTACTTAAAACTGCATATTTGATTTTTTTCTAAAAAGAATAATTGTTTCCATGCACTTTCAAAACCTTAAAAGTTTGATGTTTCGTAATAATAGTAGCAGCAAATTAATGAATGGGATACTTCTGAATAACACATCCCAATCTCTTCAAAAGAGTGCTCATCCCTCTTTTAATGTAGTAGAAAAACAGTTGAGATACTGAACTATGTACTGAAACACATAATGGCTATAAATTCTGCATGTGCCCTCTTTTGTAGCCTGATCCGTAGGCTTGCTGGTGGTGGTTTGGCTTTGTATTTTGGCAAGCAGTCAGAGAGGCTATAATCAGTCAGAGAGGAGGAAGGTATGAGTCTCGTACTGGCTTTGCCAGTGCATCTTAATCTTGTTTATTTCATTTTGGGGCTTCTCTTCTCTGAGGTGCTTTTACCATCCTGGACAGACCCCAAGGGTAATTCTATGTAATTCCCTGGGGCTTATCTGATTAGTAATAACAAACATTTTAAAATGTCTAGGGACACAGCATGAAAATCGGGTAGGGAAGTTTGAGGTACATGTCTGTTCAAGAGATGAGGTATGCAATTTCCCAAGTGTTCATCTGCTTGTAACTTTTACAAAATAATCATATTACGGCAAATGCTCTAATTGTTCAGAAAACTTTTTTAAAAGTTGTTTTATTGAGCATTTTGTTGTTTCTTGAGAAAATATTAAGGAAATCATTTTAAGCATAATGAATTATGTAGTCAGGCAAAGGTTCGGTCGTAGTCATAAATAAAAACATTGCGAAGGTTTAAAAACATTGCCTCTTCCCAAAGCTAGGAGCATATGTTTGCAATCTTGAGTATGAACATTTGATCTGCAATCTGGAGTTTTAAAATTCAACACTCAGGATCCGTAGACTGGCTCGTAGTGCTTTGCCTGCACCCATAAAGAATCCAGCTGTAGCTCACTGCCTTCTTTTTAACTTAGTAAACATCGAGGTATGTTTTCAAAATATCAGAAAGCTTGGGAATGTGCTCAGTAATGTGTATACACTTATGCACCTGATTTGCAATATAAGAGCAATTTTGTATTTCCATGGGCATCTAATTGGCAATTTACACAATAATAAATGTTACTTCTTACATTTTCAAATTGGCATACAACTGCATACGGTTTATTTACAGCTTTCATTTTATGATGCTTTGAAAATCTACTTGGCCTACCAAACTAATAGTGCAAGCAGTGGGACAATGATAATTGGATGGACAAGTGAAAGACAATATTTGAGCAGTGTCATTGCTTGTTAACAATCATCCATAGAACCCAGTGCACTTGGAGACATTTTTGTGTGCGTGGTGTGTGCATGCACATGCATGTGAGAGAGAATGTACCCTTTTGGAAATACTTTAATCGACAGCAATTGAGCAAGGCCAAACTGCTTGTACCTAATTCACCTTTCTATTGTTATCCCTTTCTGCAAGTGGCTTTGCCCTGGTGAATTTAGTACTTCTGCCAACTTCCAGATTATTATGATTAAGTATTTATATAGTGTCAGTAATCCACCTGGTGCTTTACAGTTGTTAATTATAGACAGTCCCCTGCCCGAGCAGGCTTACAATCTATGGATACAAGGAAAGGGAGATAAAGGGGAGGGGAACAGTGGGAGAGACGGGAATACATTCACAAAGGTGGGAAGCTGCAGATGCACATGTTTAGCTCACTTACAGGGGAGAAGGGGACCTTGAGTAAATCAGGGAGCAGATTAAGGGGACAAGAAACTAGGGAAGACCTGATAGAAGAGTTAGGCTTTCAGGAGGAATTTGAAGGTTGGGAGGAAGGGAGCAGAACTAATGTAGTCAGGGAGGGAGTTCTAAGCATGAAGACCAGTAAGGGAGAAGGGGTGGATTTTTTCCAGAGATCAAGGTAGTCATGAGCAGGTGAGGGTTGTGGCAAAGAAGGAGCAGAGCTCCCAGATTAAAGTAGAGGGAAACAAGTGCAGAGTGATAGGGTGATAGTTGGAGGAATCAAGAGTGGCATCACTAGAGACTGCAGTCCTAATAATTTAGCTAAGTAAAGCAAAAGGCATAAGCAGGGCAAGCTTTCCTATGTGGTCCTGCCAACTAGTGTCCAGGCAACAAATCCTGATGTTATATGTTGTGGGTTCAGCATCCAAGAACTTATTTAAATTTTCTGTCAGCTCAGTTTGAAAACTCCTAGACCACATTCACACCTTCAACTCCGGGTTGGTCTGCATGTATTTTGGCTCTGGGAAAGAATCCAGAAGCCAAAATATGTGCAGGGTTTGGCCAGTTCAAAAGCCCCGCCGCACGGCTTTGCTGGCAAACACCTGGAAGAGTGCAGAGCCCAGGTGGCGGCTGTGGCAAAGGGAGCATTTTGCCAGTTACATCTGGTGCGTTGGCTTAGGCCGTATGTCTCGGACTCGGATCTGGCCACAATCATCCATGCTTTTATTATCTCAAGACTGGATTACTGCAACGTACTCTATGTGGGGCTACCCTTGGTGCTGGTTTGGAAGCTGCAGGTGGTGCGGAATGCGGCGGCTTGTCTCTTGACAGGCATGGGCCGATGCAAGCATATTACACCAGTGCTTTGCTCTCTGCACTGGCTGCTGGTAGGTTTCCCGGCCCAATTCAAGGTGTTGATGTTGACCTTTAAAGCCCTAAACGCCTGTCTGCAGAACCGCCTCACCCTCCAGGTCCTGGAGTGACCCCTGTGGTCAGCTGGGGGCACCCTCCTTGAGGTCCCCCCGGGTGCCCACTATGAGGAGGGCCTTCTCCGTGACTGCACCGCAGCTGTGGAACTCCCTCCTGTCAGAGATCCGCTTGGCTGCCGGCCTCCCCTTTTTCCACAGACAATGTAAGACCTGGCTTTTCCACTAGGCCTTTCCCGAGGGAGATGGGGTGGGTGGGTTGGATTAGGGTGTGTGGGGTGGGGGGACAGGGTTTTATATTGTTTTTTTTATTTGTAAATATTATTGTTTATTTTAATGTGTTAAAATGTTTTTAGAATGTTGTGAGCTGCCCGGAGATGCCTGAGGCAGGAGGGGGCAGCGTATACATTTTTAGATAGATAGATAGATAGATAAAGAGCAGGGAAATCTAGCTCTGTACTTTTCTGGGTAATTGGTGGCAAAGTCACGTGCGCCGTGTGTGTGTGTATGCGTGCGTGCGCTTTTGCACCGACCAAACCCTGTGCATGTTTTGCCTTCCAGATTCTCTCCTGGAGCCAAAATATATGCAGACCGGCTCAGAGCTGCAGGTGTGCGTGTGGTCCTAGACTGTCACTGCATGCTTTATAAATTCACTAACTATCTATGTGTGTTGCTGAATATTTGTTGCCACTGCTAAAATTGTGCCTTAGTCATATTTCAGAGGGGATGTCTTCATAGGTTTAGGAAATGGAAGTCACTGACTTTTGTATTGAAATTCTCTTAAATATTCACTGGGAACTGCACTAAAACCAACTAATCAGTTGTCTGAACAAGTGAAAGGATAATTAAAAGTTTCAGTTAATTTTAGCTTATCCTAGGCTAGAGATTCTCAATCTGTGGGTTGTGATCCCAAGTGGGTTCATGCTATCTGTATATGATCCTGATTGATATTTGTTATACTTTTCATGTCTTTGTTGTTGTCTGGGGCCATGGGATTGCATTGAAGTCTCAAAATGGGTTTGCACAGAGAGAGAGAGAAAGTTTGGCAACCATTGGTCTAGGTTCAAACATAAATCAAATTATCCATACTCCACTGAGTCTCTTTGGAAGCACATCTTAGTAAACTGAAGATGTGATTATTCTGAGACAGTAGGGAATTTGCAATATCATGTAATTAACTGAGAAGACATGAGATCATTTTATCATCCCAGAGAAAACAAATGGCTATTGAGAATGGTGCATAATTTAATCTGTTTTTCAACAATTAATATACAATCATGCCTTTCATAAGGGCATGCACAAGCACCCACATTTACTGTGATCTATATAAATAACGGGCTCTCTGCAGAGGCAGCAATATATCATTTGGTACCAAATTGTCTTGATAGTTTTTCTGATGTGGACACATTAGGAACTAGAGAGTAAAAATTTGGTGAAAACTGTAAATAAACACGTACCTACCTAACTAGACAGTAACTGTATAAATGAGCTTGAGCTATGGAAGGATTTGCTTTGAATTAGTAAAGGTGGCAAGCTTTCAATTTCTCCTTTCACTGAAAAACTTGAATTATAAGACTTATGGAGGGTAATGCACCCACATGACCAAGAATTTACATTTTACTCACATTCACATTCCACCTTCTCCACCATAGACCATATTTGGTGGACAAAAAGACTCTAGAGAGATGCGTAAATGTTATATACAAACCTTGATAATCTGACACCATAATGCTGTCATTGTAAACTTAAATGAGAACAGGAAAGAACAACAACGTGTGCCCAATTGGCAGTTACGTAAAACGATTTTATTAAATCAGATGATAAAGGAACAGATGCAAGAACATTTTAAGGACTGTCTGAAAAACAGTGATCTACCAGAAACATCACCCCAAACATTATGGGAGGCAGCCAAGGCGGTCCTCAGGGGGGTAAATATATTTCTCTAGCGTCATACTGCAAAAAACAAAAGAGAGAAGAAATTAATGACCTATATTTAAAACTGAGACAGCTAGAACAAAAATTAAAAATCAACCAAACCCACCAACTGAAAAGGGAGATTATACAGGTTAAAGGACTAATAAATATATTAGAAACTTCAGAGACTATTAAAAAATTAGATAAGTAAAAAATTATTATGAAAAAGTAGCAAATCAGATTGTGTCCTAGCATGGCTGGTTTAAAAAAAAAAAAAAAAAGCGTCAAAAGGATCGTATACCATACATACGTAAAAGTAATGGGGAAAACTCCACACTGGAACTGAAATTCATAAAGAATTTATAGAATTTTATGAGCAATTATATAAATCTAGACACCCCGAGGTGCAAGGAATTGACAACTTTCTAAACCATCTTAACCTACCCAAACTAAAACCTACCCAAATCCAATTCCTTAATCAACCTATTGACCAGAAAGAGGTAGAAGAGGTGATTAAGAACCTTCCTAAAAATAAAGCTCCAGGACCAGACGGGTACATTCCCAAATTTTATCAGTATTACACCTCCATTATAGCCCCTATTTTAACTAAAGTATATAACTCTTTTCTAGCAGTGGACTGCATGCCAGAAACTTTTTGCAATGCTAACATATCATTGTGTCCTAAACCAGGGAAAAACTTCAAATTTGCAGTGGATATAGACCCATATAGCTATTTATTATTAAATTAATTTTATTATTTAAATTTATATGCCACCCCATCCTGCTGTAAGCGTCTTGGGACGGCTAACAACATTTTAAAATACAAGATAAAATACACTAAAACAACAGAAAAATCCCCAAATTAAAATAACCCAATACCAAAAAAACCTCCCTAACCCAACCCACCCATCCCATCTCCCTTGGTAAAGGCCTGGCGGAACATCTAGGTCTTACATTGTCTATGGAAAGAGGGGAGGTCAGCTGTCAGGTGGACCTCCAATGAGAGGGAGTTTCACAGCCACAGCGCAGCCAATCGAAAATGCCCTTCTCATGGTCGAGGAGGGTGCCCCTGGCCGACCGCAGAGGTCGATCCAGGATCCGAAGGGGGAGGCGGTTCTGCAGATAGGTTGGGCCCAGGCCGTTTAAAGGTCAACACCAACACCTCGAATTGGGTCCGGAAGACTATCGGCAGCCAGTGAAGAGAGCGAAGCACTGGAGTAATGTGCTCGCATCGGCCCGTCCCCTTCAGGAGATGGGCCACTGCATTCTGCACCAGCTACAGTCTCCGGACCAGCACCAAGGGTAACTCCATGTAGAGTGCGTTGCAGTAGTCCAGTCTTGAGTTAATAAAAGCATGGATGATTGTGGCCAGGTCCGAGACATACGGCCTAAGCTGATGTACCAGATGTAACTGGAGGAATGCACACCCCGCAGCTGACAGACATCAGGTAAGCACCAAGACTGCTGGATCTGGATCAAATGAAAACGAGAGAGATAGCTGGGTGTCATCAGCATATTGATGATAACTTACACCAAACTCTCTGACAACCTTCCCAAAAGGCTGCATAATATACACATTTAAAAAGAGAGGGGATAAGATAGAACCCTGTGGGACACCACACGTGAGGCCCTGGCAGGGACCCGAGTTTACTGCACCAAAAAATCTTAAATTCTGCAACCAGTGAAGCCAAATTCTGAAGATTCACAGTGAGCATTAATATTTGCATAATTAACTTGATTTGCATAACTATGTATGCTGGGAAGCAAATTTGCAATAGGTTTGACATAGAATCACAACTTTGCTAATCAAACACAACTCAAATCCTCTGGAATTTCAGCGCCTCCCTCACGCAAACATAGGGCTTTCAGACCCCACCCACAATTCATCTCCCAGGGGCCTATTTACCTTCAGGTCATGGTCAGGATTGGCTGATTCTGTGAAAATCACTACAAATTGCAGCAACGCAGTCAACTCGGATCCCTGGGCCCCGAGGAGAAGATGAATAATCACCCAGCACCAGACATTGAGTCCTCCCAGCCAGGAAGGAGCGGAACCATTAAAGAACAGTCCCGCTGATCCCTGCACAGTCCCAAAGCCAAGTCACCAACAACTCATGATCAGCGGTATCAAGTGCAGCCGAGAGATCTAACAGAATCAACAGGGATCGTCGACCAACAGGGATCGATCAACAGGGATCGTCGACCAGAGATAGTCGACCAAGGCCACAAGCGCAGTCTCCGTGCCATAACCCGGATGAAATCCAGACTGCGAGGGATCAAGAAAATTGATCCGGTCCAGAAACTCCTGAAGCTGTCAAGCCACCAATCACCTAAAAAGGGAAGGTTAGAGAGCAGCCGATAGTTGGCTAGGAAGCCAGTGTCCAATGATGGCTTTTTGAACAGGGGCCGCACCACACCCTCCTTGAGACAATTCGGCACCCTGCCCTCCCCAAAGGAAGCAATGGCCCTAATGTCTCCTGGCTTGCATTAACCAGCCAGGACGGGCATGGATCTAATTCACAATAAGTGGCTCGAACAGTCCCAAGAGCATCCCCCACATCCAAGGGGGATGCTCTTGGGACTTGAAATTCATCCCATAAAACAGGACAAGGAGGGATTTCCAACTGCCTCTGGTTCACCCACTGCTAAAAATGCAGCATCAAAACCATGGTGGATTTGAGCGATTTTATCCACAAAAAAGTCAACAAACAAATCACAGAGAGCATTTGATGACTCTAAACACAGGCGGAGGGAGGCTGGACTGACCAGCCCCCTCACCACCCGGAAAAGCTCAGCCGGGCAGGACTTAGCGAATGCAATGAGGGCAGCAAGGAAAACCTTCTTTGCTGTCCGCACCACCACGGAATAAGCACATAACTAGACTCTATGTCACAATTGGTCAACTTCAGTACTGGAGTGATGCCACTGTCACCTATTGAATTTGGACTTTCAAATATTTACAAAGACCCTGGAAAATCGTCTTCAAGTTATGATCTGACAATTAATTTCACCAGATCTGACTGGATTTATAGCACAAAGACTTGGAATAGATAACATTAGGAAGGCAGTAAATTTGATTTTTAAAATTAAAAAGGATAAGATTCTGGGGGTTATTCTGTCATTGAATGCAGATAAAGCTTTTGATAGAATTGAAATGAAATTTTTACTAGCCACTATGTGGAGAATGGACTTTAGAGGTGCCTTTCTAGAATGGATAAAAACTATCTATAAAAAACCTAGATTACAGTTAATAGTTAATGGTAACTTGACTTCCTCCTTTATATTAGAAAGGGGCACCTGGCAGGGATGCCCATGATCTCTGTTACTTTTTGACATTACTCTGGAACTACTCTCCGCTGCAATTAAACAAAACCTTGAGATCAGAGGTATAACCTGTGGCCAACGTGAACATAAGGTGGCCATGTATGCAGATGACACAATGCTTTTTCTATCTCATCTAAAAAGTACTATTCCTGCTATTATAACGCTGCTTCACTCCTTTGGATCAGTATCCGGTTATAAGGTAAATCTAAACAATTCACAATTTCTAGTACTTAATGAACACAAAATACCCAGAGATGAGCTGAATTTATTATCCCAGTTCACCAAAGCAAAATATTACACTAAATATCTAAACATCAGTCCACCAAAGAATCTGAGTTCTCTTTATAAAATCAATTACTTACCAGTACTCAATGAGATAAAAGAGAAACTAAATTCCTGGAAGAGACTTCAGTGCTCCTGGCTTGGATGCATAAATCTGATTAAGATGATGGTGCTTCCCAAACTCCTCTACATAATAAATCCATTACCTGTGGAAATACCAAAATAATTTTTTGCACTGTTTAATAAATTAATTTTTCAATTCATATGGAATAATACATAAATAATAAGTAATTTGTTATTGTTTAGCCGGAGCCATAACAAAATAACAAAATAAAAACATAGTCTCAAAAAGTACAAACACTCCACTTTAAGGGACAATATACAAAGTTCACAAAAGCCATTTGGCCAATCAGATGCAACAGCCGACCAGTGCGCCCAGGGCAACCAATCCCCAACAAAGTCCCATCCGCTTATCCATCACAGGGTGGGCCGGCAAATTAAGCAAAATACAAAATTGATTGTCTGACCAAAAGAACCGCCCAACAGTAGTTTGCAACTGCCCTAGACAATTCAGAGTCAATGGGGCTAAGGAGTCCTTGAGAACCACCACGTGAAATCTCCCCATTCATAGGTAGACCTCCCAAGTACTTACATCTAGGGCCAGCAAATCGAGGACAACGGAAAAGAATGTGATCGGGCATATCTAACTCGCCCATCGAACATAAAGAGCAAAACCACTGATTCCTTGGAATGCCCATGTAGCGTCCCTCTAATATTGCCAAGGGAAAAACATTTGCCCTCATTATAAAAAATGCCATGCGCTTATTGGCATCCTGCCACTCATAAAGATAGTATGGACCAGATTCAGGGGCCACCCTCTGTGTCGCCATCTGTGAGCTCTCAATTTGGAGAGTCTGGTCCCACAACCGTTTTTTAATTAAGCTTTTGATGGCTACCTTCCCGGAGCATTTCAAGCTCTCAAATGAAAAACCCAGGTTAAGGGCTTCCTGCTCGGCCTTCCCTATCCAGCTATCCACTAAGCCAAAAGCAACGGTATAGGTCAAAAAGATCCTGGGGGTGCGGGGAATAATGCCTTCCTGGCCAGTAGTTAAGAAATGCCTGCAAGGCATGCACTCTAAACGGGATACAGAGGGATTCTGCTCTCAAGATCACTTGTGGGGTCTCACAGGGCACGCCCAAGATTACTCACAGGAATCTATTTTGAAGGCGTTCCAGGAAGGGGAGAAAAGAATATCCCCAAACTGGAAACACGTAGAGAAGTTGGCCGAGTACCTTGGCCCTAAAAAGTCACAGGACCGGGCGGACCAATTTCTCCCCTGGGCCAAGGAAAAACTTAATAATTACTGCTATAGATCTCCCCACCAACTCTTGCACTGCCTCAAAATGCACTTTCCAGCCCTTATGGGAAGAGAAAATCACACCCAAATATTTGAACATCTGAACCTGCTCAATAGGTTTATCTCCAATAGACCAGCGATGTAATTTCTGCCTACCTCCAGTCCCCGCGACCAAAACCTTGGTTTTGGCGAAATTAATTGTCAGCAACTCTGTCTGGCAGTACTCCCCGAAGGCCAACATCGCTCATCTCAGACCCACCAGGGTCTGGGAGATCAGTACTGTGTCATCCACATATAGCAATAAGGGGATACGGCGATCACCAATCTTTGGGGGGTGAGTGTTTATCGAACTCATAAAGTGGACAGAATAATTTAAGAATAGGTTGAAAAGGGCAGGGGCCAATAAACTTCCCTGCCTCACGCCCAGTCTCACCCGGACAGGGCCCGAAAGTACACCCTGAGAAGTAACCCGTACCCAGAGAGAATTCCCCGAGTGGAGCTTAATAATAAGGAATAGTAATCTGGGCTCTATGTCCAGGGCAAGAAGTTTGATCCAGAGGCGTTCCCTTCATATAGAATCGAACGCCTTCTCAAGGTCAATAAAGCGCAGATAAAGTTTCCTCTGGACAGGCTGATTTAGAAATCAATGCCCCCAGAACACAGATATGGTCGGTTGTTGCAGAACCCTCATGAAAACCAACTTGTTCCGGCTCGATTAGGTCCTGAGTCATCATCCAAGCCTGCAGCTTGGTTAACAGAAGCCTAGTATATAATTTGGCTATGATGGAGAGTAGGCTAATCAGCCGGTAGTTCCCTGGATGTATTGGATCCCCTTTTTTATATATCGGTACAACTGTACTGGAGAGCCGGGAAGGTGCCAGTCTCATTTATATGTGAGAACAAAGGCGCTAATATCTCTGCCCACCGTACTGGATCGCTCTTCAATAGTTCCGGGGAGATGAAGTCTGGTCCCGGGGCTTTGCCCGATTTGAGACAGCCAATAAGCAATCCCACTTAATCGACCGTAACTGGGGGTCAGCTCTGAAACCTATCTACAGGGAGTGTCCTCAGGTCGAAGACCCCCACCCTAGAAGTAGAAAATAATCTCTCATAAAAGGACTGCCGCACTTCCGGCCGTAAGGGGGCCCTACACAGATACCCTCCCCTCCTCTGGGAGGGTATCCTCTGGGACTTGCGGATGATCGCACAGAATTTCTGGGAGTCTTTACCATTCGCCGCCTGGGTTAAAATGACCCACAGAGCTTTCCGGGTGGTGCTTTGCTTAAGCGCCAACAAACTGCGATAATCTTTCTGCAAGAATGTTAATAACAGCCTGAGGTCTTGACAGGGATTTGCCTTCAAATTCTTGTCAGTGCAGCGCAGCAGCGGCACACCCTAGCTCTGCGACATTCCACATCAAACCAGGTAGGAAGGCCCGATCGAGAAGTTATACTTTCCACACTAGATATTGGGGTCATAATTGCTTGGGTGAGTACTATTAACAGTTTATCATACCACCTGACCGTATCTGGCCCCTGAATGGCAATTTTGTCACATATAGCAGTCACAAGAGGCGACTCACATAAGTTGTCCACCCTGTCTTTTAAATTCTCAGACCATCTGTTCCGAGTCCGAAAAGGGTCTCCACCATCTGAGGCAACAAACGTACCACGAGGCTGGGGGCCCACTGGAGCATCCCTAAGAGTAATACTTACAGAGCAATGGTTGGAAACGAACAAGGGAACAATCAAAAGATTAGATACCATAGTGAACAGGTGGGAAGGAACCAGCCAGAGATCAAGAACACTGGAGCCCATAGGGGAGTGGAAGGTGAAATTACCCACCAAGTCATCTTCCACCCGGCCATTCACTATAGTAAGGTCCAGGGCAGCTAGCAATTTGTCCATACAGGTCTTCCATATGGAATAATAAAAACCTAGAATTAGGAGAAGTATCCTCTTTACCAATAAAGATTTGGGTGACCTGAATGTACCAGACATTAACCTATATTTATGGGTTTTTGCATTTCGGCAATTAAACTACGGTTCAAAGAAACTAAAGAACCTGCATGGGTGATGGTGGAAAAAGAGATTCTAAAAACTCTAATAGTAGACACTCCAGAAGCCAAACTAAATGTAGAAACAGACCACCCATTTGCCAAGTTAACATGGAGAATATGGACTACCTGCATGGGTAAATTGGAGATCCCTTATGGAAAATCTCCATACACTCCTATCTTTGGATCCCAACTAACTAAAGGGAATTGTGATACAAAAACGGCTGACAAATGGTGGGAAAAAGGAATAGTTTGGGCCTCATATTTATTTTCAGGAAATTAATTTAAAACTATAGACACTTTAGAAACCTCTCTGAAAGAGGTAGTGGACTTTTTATTATATTATAGACTCGAGCATTTTTAACAACTTGCAAGATAGGAAACACTATAATTGACAGCCTTCAGAACTAGAAAACTATATGCTGAGAGCCACGCCTGACTAAAATATTGTCCACATTGTATAGAATCCTCCCCCAAAATTATGAGGTGGTCAGATGCAGGATATATAGAACACTGGAGCAATGATTTAGTGATAATTATCTCAGAAAAAGATTTGACCCAAATATGGCAAACTATGAACAAATGCTCCAAATCTCTTCTGGTTAAAGAATCCCAGTTGAAATTCATCATGAGGGTATACCTCACCCCACAGGGTTTTCATTCAATAAATACCGAGTACTCAAACAAATGCTGGAGAAATTGTGGTAGTGTGGACACTTACCTCCATTGCTGCTGGGAATGCCCAGAAATAGAGGCTTTTTGGAGAAGGGTGTGGTCTCATTTGGATAAGGTAACTCCTGTTAACATACCCTTCCTCCCACAAATTGCGCTGCTGGGAATATTTCCTTCTCCAAAGCCAAAGGAGGAAAAGAGAAGGACCTGCTGAATTCTGTTCTTAGCGGTAATACACAATTGTCTCCAGCTGGAAAAAATCGCAGGGTCCTCTCTATACCAGATGGATACAGAGACTTTGGTTCATAATTACTATGGAACGCATCTTGGCCGATCTACAGGATAATCTTGGAGGTCTTTTATTCACTATGGTCACCTTGTTGGAACATAATTAATGAGGAAATAGACACGAAAAAACCTCATAATACCATATGCATTATGGACATACGAGACTTTCTGAATGGGATTTCTAACTTTCTCGGGAATTGTCCTGCGATTGTTGCTTAACAGATGCTGAATACCTCCATGAGGATGAATGAGTATCAGAAAGTTGTCAACAACTTATGCACTACGATTGTTTTTATTTTTATTTTTGTTAATTTTGTATTAATTAACTTTCATTTTGTTATTTTAAGGTTACATAGAATAACTCAAAAATACAATATTTGTAATATCTCAGCACTTGGATACTGATCAAATGTACTGAATTTGACTTGTATGGCAACAATGCTGACTTGTTTGAATTTTAAAAAAATTGAATTACAAAAACCAAAATGTGAAAACACTTCTAAAAAATCATACTGTAACAAGCTGGGGCTGCTCTGGGGGTACATTATAGCAGGAGCAGGCCCCAAACTCACACTCCACGGTGTGTCTCTTGGCTTTCAGTGTTCATTTATTCTCATTTCCTCATGTCCCATCACCATAGCCTTTCTATACAAAGCCTTTTCTTTTAGGCTTGCAGCCTCTTAAGAACATAAGTGCCATACTGGGTCAGACCAATGGTCCATCGAGCCCAGCACCTGTCTCTGACAGTGGCCAATCTCGGTCACTTGGAGAAGTGCAATGGGGCAATCAGTTCCCTGTTGTTCACTCCCAGCTCCTGACATTAAGAGGTTACATTCCCCAAACCCACCTGGCTAATAGCTGCTAATGGACCTATCCTCCAGAAACTTGTCTAACCCTTTCTTAAATCCAGTTATACTACTGTCCTTGACCATGTCTTCTGGCAACAAGAAGCTCTTTCCCAGGCTAACAGCCTCTTGTAAGGCTGGCCTTCTTACCAAGCCCTTGACCTGGCTTTTCTTGCAAGCCAACTCCAGGGTAAGCCTTTCTGATACAGGACTCCTGGACAAGCGGCTTCCCCTCCTGCCTACAGTACCATGGGCCAAGCTTCAGCCCTCTAAGGCAGCTTCAGCCCTACCTCTCCCTGGTGGTCTAAGCTGTGGCTTTCCAGCTCAGCTTTATGTAGCTGTGGCTCTGGGTATTTTCCAACTCCAGAGCAAGTCCAGGGATGCACCTCCACATCTGCCCACTTGCAGTCGCACTTGAGTTCATTTGAATTGGACCCAGTGGCAGTCTGCCTGTGTGGTGCCCCTCTCCCACACCATAGCATTGAAGGTGAATTTCCTGCAATGCTGTGATGTTGCCAGTAGGGCTGTAGTGGCTGTCCTCTGAGCAGACAGATGGCAGGTCCACCACGGGCCTGGGCCCTGGGGTTGAGCTGCCCGCTCTGCTGGTGATGCTCCTGGATGTTCCAGAGCACTGGCAGCAGGGCTGCCCTTGAGCAGGGACAGCTTGCTCTGCCTCCACATCTGGTGGGCCACTTTTAAATGGACGGCCCACCCTGGGGGTGAGATGGGGCAGAAGCAGATCTGGTGTCTGTTTGAAGACAGCCAGTGTGTGACTTACAGAGCCACAACCAGCTGGAGGAGCCACTCTGCTGACACCCACTTGGTTTCCCAACCACTTGGCCTGCTAAAGGGACGGATATGTGCCAAAGCACAGCTGGCTTCCTTGGGGCTTCACCCCTGCAGGGACTTACCCCAGCCCAAAGGGCCTGGTCCTACAAGGACTGTAAACCTGTTACATGTATCAAATGGGCAGTGTAATGCACTGTAAAAAGAATTCCCAGAGTGCTGTCCCTTCTTGGAATTTCATCTATCCATCTATTCTTTTCTCCACAAAAACTTCCTTAAAAATACTCACCTTGAAATTAAAACTAAAATATATGGAAAGGGGGAGAGAGGAGGGGACTTTTTGTGCAGCAAAGACTTTAAAATATCTGGCACTCAAATAGTATTGCTCAGTATGGGAATAGTGTTGATTAAGACTGAAAGAAAATCAAGGAGAGCAGACCAGGCTTCAGTAAAGGCCCTTTTAAAATGGGTCGTGGCTGGGGAGAGGGGAAGTCCGGGGGCAGTGCAGGGGGGTGGGTGCACATGTGTACGCACTGATCCCTCCCCCCCATCCCTACGCACGGAGCAACCTACATTTTTGCCAGTTGCTTCATGCATGGGGGGTGGTTGGGGATGCGTGGGGCATGAGAGCGTGCACCCATACACCTCTACATTTACATGGGATGCTCGCCTGTGTGGATGACAAAGACGACTTCCTATAGAAGGGATAAAAGAAAAGAAGAAAAAAGACAGTGATGTCTGAGGATAGCCATATACATGTTTTGTGTATGTAGGTAATTCCAGTCAAGGCCACATATTTTTGTGACTGCAGTTCTACCTTTAAATTGCCCAGGCAGTGTACACTTACCCCACATGTCACTTGCTGCAAAAGAAATATCTGCTGAACCTTTTGTTCACCATTGCTAGGAAATGAAGGATTTTTGAATGGTGCGAAATTTTCAATTGATGAGAACCAAGAACTCGGAGGACAGCCAGCAATTAACATCTTTGCTCTGCCCTCCAAAGGAGAAAAGAACACAGTGATGAACATAAATTCCTGAAATAATCTCCTCTTCTTCACTGCAGTGTGGGCATAATTTCAATACTCGCCTATTTTACAAGCGCATAAGCTGAGAAGAAGAAATAGTGTCAAACAGTGACAGCTCATAGTTCAGTTGTCTGTTTTGAAAGCAGAACTGTACACTGGAGGCAGTGAGCTGTGCCAACCCTTTTATTGGCAAATCATGTGTGGATCGCATCCTGTTATTCTCAGTGATCAAGGGCAGGTGTAGCTATGGCTGACCCTTGCTCCACCACTTCTCCTTTGGGTTGCCTATCAGCAGGACTGGATGTATATGCAAAGTAGGCCTAGGTTCCCGAATCATTGGGGAGCGGGGTACAGTGGTGTTCACAGCAGAAGGGCACACCCCAAAATGATGTCTCCTCCACAGACTGCATTGGGTCAGACCTCGAACTCTCAGCTGCACCTAGGTGGCATAGGGGCTTGAGACTAGACCCAACTGGCCCCATCTGACCCAGGCTAGACACTGGCTCATCTTGAGCCCATTGCATTTCCCAGCTAGAGGGGGTTGATCAAGTATGGTGTCAAAGGAGATGAGGCTCTCATGCTTGAGTCAGTCTTGGTCCCCACTGGGCTGGAATTGCCAGTCTGAGCCTGACTCTGGCACAGTGACTTGGTATCTGATTGCTGGAGTTCATGAATGAGGAATTAGTGAGGTTCAGTGCAGGACAGAACTCTCTGGTGCATGAGTCTAGGATTCAGGTTCACTCATTAGTTAGTCCCTCACATACAACCCTCCTGATCACCTCAACAGGCCTCCCCAAATGCTGCTTCCTCAGGGAAACACAACTCCTGAGCCTCTCCCACACAAGGAGTATGTATTTGCCTATGGCTCAGCGATAGGTTAATCCGTACTCTACTGCCTAATGCCTATCAACGCAAGCATGTGCTCAAGGCAGTTTTAATTGATCATGTAATCCAATCAAATTGATGGGTACCATAAAGCAAATGAATTTGTGGCTCCTTTCCCAGAGTTTTTTGAGCAGGCCAGGAAGCAAAAGCAGTGCTTTTAAAAGTGACTGACGTAGGTCTGTAAACAAAAATGGCACGTGGTCATAACTGCCATCAAAGCTTACTGGGAGTTAGGCACCTAGTCATCTAATTTTGCCTTTGAAAAACTACGTGTACGCCCAACTATGTGAGCTTGTGCCTTGTTCTCTTGTGCCATCATGCTATTTTTCTTGTCTGGATGCAACAGCATTCCTGCAAAGGAACTAGAGCCACATAATAGACTTTCTAATTCAGACACCTCAAAGAAGACAAAAACTACTTCTAATGGTGTACATGATGGAAATCAGCAGGAGCTGAATTGCTACATATCTTGTCTTTTTGCATTTGGGGGAGGGGGGGTGGGTCACCATGTTCTCTTCGAAAGGGAAGAAGAAGCAGCATTAATAGATTGTAGTGTTAGTGTTTGCCAAGAGCTGCTGACCTCATCAAGGCTGCAAAGGAAGCTAGACTTAGGACAATGGAGTTCAGAGGTAATCCCTGTCATCTGCAATGCAAGACCTTACATCAGTATTTCAAACTCAACTGAAGGCAGCCACATGACACAATATCCTTGTTGGACTCTAGGGACTCGCTTCTCTCTGCCAGCTGTGGAAGCTTTGATCAATTCTTCCAGACTCTGCTGTCATTCAGGCTTACTGACTACAATCACATTTTGCATATTTTCTCCTTGCAAGGTAGAAGCATTTGAGCACAATTTTGATATCTATATGACTCGTGATCATGTATCCAGTAGTGCGACAGCAATTGAATACTGAAGACGGGAAGCACAGTTATTGTACACTATGTGCGTGCACTCATAGGAGCAATTCCATTAGGGTCCAGAGTGATTGTAGAGAAGCTCAGTTAAAAGTGTTGCATCCCAAAGCATCTCTGTGAATCACAATGAGAAGAGCCCATTGATCTGCATCATAATGAAGACATAATATAAGATTTCCTGCACCAGAGGGACATGAGAGTATGAATATGTCTCTCTGAGAGCAACATCACGAGTGCCCAAATGGTCCTCAGTCAAGATGAGGGGAGGAAGGGATATAGTCCTAGCTCATCCTGTACAGTAGTCCGCTTCCCAGCATGCATACATTCCAGGGTTTTCTGCCCTTAAGTGTCTCTCTGTAATACTGTCTGTTAGTTTGTTCTTCTGGCCACCTGCTGCAGTTTGCCTGCCTGTTGCCCAGTGAGCAGTAACGGTGAGGGGAAAAAGCAGGGGAAGGAAGGATCCAGTAACTTCCTAGTTCTTGCTAAGGATTGCCACGTACTTCAGGGCTTCGACCCTAAGAGAGTGGAGGAACTGAACACTCCTGCTCCTTTCCAATGTGCCCCCCCCCCCTTTTCTGGGCATTGTTAACCATGTTCCACAGGGACAGGGCCCACATTGCAGTCACGGCAGGAGAGCTGCTTTGCTCTTCCCCTTCCTGGTCTCCCCCTCTGCTCCCCCAAACCTTGATTTCTTCAGGTTATCCAGGTGCCCCAGATAAACTGGAGAAATCTGGGCTTTCCCTGGAGACAATAGATCAAAATCCAGAGACTCTGGGTTGGTCGCCCTGTTCTCACTGCTCATCAGAATGGAGCCAGAGGGAAGCAATTACTCCACAGAAATTCCTCTAGAAGCTTAACAACCGCAGAGCAGTCCTGCTCATAAGAACACACATTAATTATTATTATTATTATTATTATTATTAATAATTTATTTTTATCCTGCCCCTCCTGCGGCTGCCTCTGGCAGCTGCTCACAGAATAAGTAATGCAGTAAAATACAATAAAATCCTAAAATATTCAATTAAAACACTGAAAATACCCCAAAAACCCACAAAAAACTAAGCCAACAGTGTACTGATAATATATTAACAAGCTAACAAAGACCCTTCCCTCCAACCCCTCTCCCTATCCCCTCCACCAAATGCCTAGTGGAAGAGCCAGGTGTTATAATGCTGCTGGAAAGTGAGAAGATCCGGGCTGGGATGGACAGCCACCAGGAGTGAGTTCCACAGCACCGGCGTGACTGCTGAGAACGCCCTCCTTTCCATGGGCACCCACCAACAATGCAGGACTTCCAGGAGGGCATCCCCTGATGACTGGAGGAGCCACCCCAAGGCCCAGGGAGTAAGCTGATCATGCAAGTAGGTAGGGTCCAGAAAGTTTAGGGCTTTATAGGTTAATACCAGCAGCTTGAATTGGGCCCGGAAGACTATAGGCAGCCAGAGCATGGAGCACTGCTGTAATATGCCCATGGTGACCTGTCCCCATTAGCGTGCAGGCCACTGCATTCTGCACTAGCTGCAGTCTCTGAATCATCATCATGGGCAGCCCCACGTAGAGCACATTGTAGCAGTCCAGCCTAGAGGTGACAAATGCATGGATGACAGTGGCAAGTTCAGAATCTAAACTATATGGGCGGTCAGTCAGGGTGAAAACAGACATGACGCAAACTCCAGTTAACACCATTTTAACATTTCTTATGCAAGTTGCAGGGCTGTATTGGTGCCCGACGCAGCCCTGCAACACGCATAAGAAATGTTAAAACAAAGTTAGCGTTATGTCTGTTTTCACCCTCAGTCATACAGCCCTAGCCCCAGGGCTTAGTGATCTTGTTCTGTTATTAGTAAATACAGGAAGAATTTGGCTCCCTTCCCTTTTAGGCAGGTGCTGTGTTTTCCCTTCATGTTTTGGGGTATTTCTTTTAAATCAGCAACAGCAGCATTTAGGGCCTGAAGTCTATTGAAGTCAGCCAAGAGCTTTATAAACTGCATTTAGCTTTGGATCAGGCTTTCAGAATTTATGTGAGGTTTTTACTATTGTTATAAGTTCTCATTAATGTTGCAAAAGAAATTTGTTTTTGTTGTATTACGAAAGGACAAGGATTACCTTCATTGCTTCTACAGAATATGAATGGATGAACCAAGGTTTGTTTGTTTTTTAAAACAAAGTATAACGTGTAAAATTAAATCTCAGTGGTTACCATAGTTTCTAAATCAGCATCTAAGCATCATTTCTTGAATACAAAACTGCAGAGAGAAGCTCTGTCACTTCACTTAAGTGTCTGCGGCAAAGAATTTCTGTGAGGCAGAAAGAGTTTAGAATCGAATGTTAATCATTATTATTTTTTAAATAATGTTAAAATATTGGATGTAAAAAATATTATTATTATTATAAGCATTTGTATAGCGTCAGCTGTGTACCTGGCGCTTTACAGAACAATAAGATAGACGCGGTCCCTGCCTACGGCTTACAATCTAATAGACATGGAGGGGGGAGACAAGAAGAGGGGACATAGGAAGAGATAAGGGATAAATAACATTCAAGCGGATGCAAAGTCGCAGGTGCACGTGCTTGGCTTGGTTGCAGTTAGACAGGAGTCTGCGGGAAGGGCAGACAGTGAATATTGAAAGGAAAGTTCTAACAGGCGTCAGGAAAGGAGGCAAAGAAGAGGTGGGTTTTGAGGAGGGATTTGAAGGTGCGGAGGGAGGGGGAAAGGCGGATGTGGGCAGGGAGGGGGTTCCAGGCATGGGGGGCAGCATGGGAGAAGGGACGAAAGTGGTTAGGGGAGCAGGGGAGATGAGGGAGGGGACAGAGGAGGAGTGGAGAGTGTGTGCAGGAGTGTGTAAGGAGATTAGGGCTGAGAGGTAAAGGGGAACCAGGTTATGAAGGGTTTTGTAAGTGAATACCAGGAGTTTGTGAAGGATGCCTTCGGGAAGCGGGAGCCAGTGAAGTGAGGAGAGAAGAGGCTGAACGTGGTTAAAGCGACGGGCTGAGTGGATGACCCTAGCAGCGGAGTTTTGGATGGAGATAAGGGGGGACAGGTGAGAGCGGGGAAGGCCAGCAAGGAGGAGGTTGCAGTAGTCAAAGCGAGAGATGACCATGGCGTGAACAAGGGTTTTGGCTGAGGAGACAGAGAAAGGGGCGAATCCGAGCAATCTTGTGCAGGGCAAAGTGACAGGACTTGGCAACAGACTCGATGTAAGGTTTAAAGGAAAGGTGAGTATCGAAGAAGAAGCCCAAGCTATGGACTTGGGGAACGGGACAGATGGTGACCCCATTGATAAGGATGGACAAGGAAGAGGGAGAGGAAGAGTAGGGAGGAAAGATAAGGAGTTCAGTCTTAGCCATGTTGAGCTTGAGCTGACGTTGGGAGTGGGACATCCAGGCGGAGATATCAGAGAGACAGTTGATGAGGCGAGCTTGGACAGAAGGGGAGAGAGAGGGGGGCGGAGAGAGAGAGAAAATCTTTACTTCTCTCCATTAGATTAGGAACAAATAACACTGAGATTGCTATCCTGTACTCACTGAAGTCAATAGCTGCTTGCAGGAGGGGCGGGGTATAAATATATTAAATTAAAAAAATTAAATAAAATAGCAAAGCTCCCATTGAACTGAAAGCTTTCCACTGACATGACTATATTTTGTAAGTCTTTGTTGTTGTTTGGGGTCCTGCAGACAAAATTTGGGGAGCTACTGGTGTAAAGGGTAAAGATGTTCCAAATCCATAGCTCAATAACCACTGAGAACCTTTAGAGCTCCTTAGGAACTCCATTCTAGGGAAGAGAAGACTATAATACCTATTGTGTGATTTCTGGAGAGTCCTTGGGATTTCCCTTCGCCATAGTGCCTGTGTTTTATGAGACATCTGTTTTCCACTATGCTCATTCCCAGAGCTGTCACAGGAGAACTTACTAGATCTTGCTGCACTAATACGTTGTGCATGTGTGCAATACATCCTTGTTATAACAGACCTCTTGGAATCTAAGCAGGCCTGTAAAATACATGTAAATAGTTTACTGGCCAGCCATTAAAGACTTCTCTCAAGGGTGAGACTTGCAGTGGGGGAGGAGGAGGCCCAGAGCTGTAAAAACATACTCGTGAGTTCAAAAAGGATACATGCAAAAATGGGCCAGTGGATTTTTACAGACCTAAAGGGTTGCCATAGCAAATGGTGTGCATATAGTAATAAAGAAGGAGGCAGGAAGCCACTAAGTTGATTAGTTGCTATCACGCAGGACATTAGAGTAACTGCAGTTTATAGCAGGGGTGGATAAAGATCACAATTTCAAGAGCCATGTTACAAAATCTTCATGTGGCCAAGAGCCACAAGACACACATGCATGATTGTACACACAAATGTCTCCTACTCTGTTAGTTAGCTGACAGCTGGTTTGTTTGTTTTTTGCACCCAAGATACAGGGCCATAGACCTGAAATGAAAAATCTTGGTGAGTGCTGCTTCCGTCAGAAACCGGGCATTCACCAAGATTTGCATGACATGGAAACTTACTGGCTTTCCTGCTGTTTTTACTATTTTCCATCATTTTTTGCATGTTGAACAGGGCAGCCAGTCCCAAGTCTTGAGCGTGCCTCATGCGTACCCCAGGGGGCTGTGGTGATGAAAACTTGCCAGCTAAGCACCGGGAAAATGCTGGAAATTGCCATAAAAGAGTGTGAGTGTGTGTCTGTCTCTGTCTGTCTATCTATCTAAGGTTTGCTTTTAGGTCATCAACCACTCCTTTTTGGGAAAGTTGTCCCATAATTGTCCATTGTGGGGGTTTCATGCACCTTTCCTTTGAAGTATCTGGTACTAGTCACAGTTAAGGATATGGGATTTTGCAGGCCACTGGTCTGATCCAATGTATGGTGCTTTTTTTGTTGTTGTTAGCAGCAAAAAAAAATGATAAAAAGCTATCTCCAAAGAGACTCTGCACATTACTCATAATAAAAGAAACAGCAGGAACAATATTTCCTCCTATTACTATTTATCTTACTTTTTTTTCCTTTAAAAAAAAAATAAAAAATCCAGCATGGTTAATTTTGTCATGATGGACTTCGCTTGGATGCTTTTTTTATATATATATATGGAATACTGGACTTTTGCTTGTGCTTGCAGCATGCTTCTAAGAGAAAAAGTAGCTTAGTTTTTGGTGTTTTTTTTACTTTTCTGATCTCTCCAGTTCCTGGAAAGGAGATGGAATTATCACTAGAACGTTTGCATTTGATCTTTGAAGTGAATCATTTTTAAAGGCTTTGCTAATTGGTAATGTGTTTCAGCTGGCATATGGCTAACTGATAATCCAAGATTAATTAGCAAATCTGTTGAGGCTATCTTCCTAAATTTGGAATTAAAACAGTTGTATTGGTTCTATAACCAGGAATCAAGCTATTGTTGACCTTACTATGTAGCAGCCCTTTTTCTGCCATAGTATATGATTTCTTTTAGAAATGAACTGCAGGGAAACTAGAGTTAAAATGGTCATGAATTGTATTTGCAAGAAATACCTCCCTTTCTATTGTAGTTCCCCTTAATGAAAGTATTCTGGACAATGCAAGGTGGGATTCCGACTCCACTGAAGCCAGTGGCAAAACTCCAATTGACTTAGTGGAGTGAGATTCATAGCCATAACCTTCTGACCTTGTAAATATTGCTTTTGCTTGTGTGTTTTTAGTGATTCTTGAAAGTAGTTAGGGACTACTGTGAGGTAGTAGTTCCTTCCCCTTTGGAGCCGTTTTCCTCCTTAAAATAGTTGCCGCACAAAATTTTGCCACCTGGAGGGATACTTCTTCATTCAAATGACCCAGCAAAAATATCAAAGCACCATGTTGGAAGCAAGGTCCTAGGTTAGATATTACAGTCTCCAGCAATCTGGACCGAATGTCCTTATATAAGCAACAATCGAATAAAATATGGATCCCTGATTCAACCACCAAATAAGGGCAAAAGCTACAAGTTCTCATATTACGAGGGAGCCCAGCCAGCCTATTCTGGAGAAATCGGCTTGAGGATTGTGGCCTTTGCCTCTCATAACATTTCTTTTTTCAGACTCTCAGATTTCTTGCAGACCTATGGAAAAAAACAACATTTTAATCAAGAATACTAACATATTAGATGAGTGTGACATAAGTCTTTGCTTACATTAATTGTTGGTGAAACTAGACATGATGACACAGCAGCCGTAGAACACTATAGCTGTAACAACAGTGCTACCAATGACTTTGCAGACTTGAGGATAGTTTTGGGAGGAAATTGCCCAGGTTAGAATAGAAGAACTTCACCTGCTTCTCTATGCCTTGTATGAATTCATCTTTTCTGTGGCAATCCTGTAGCCTGACTTGGAGGGAGGGGGTGCTGTTCAAGCTTGAAATGTGTGGGAGTGGGAAGTAGTCCACAGAGAACGGGGGACTCCTTCCACCTTAACTGTTGCAGTCTAGTCTCCCAGATATTTGAAGGTGGAAAGACCAGGGTTGGAAGCACTTGCTGCCAATGGGGAAATGGCTAAGATATTAACTTATCTAGTTTTATGGTTTATGGCATGACTTAAATTGTAGTCTCATGTGTATCTGGACTCAAGACTATAATTTTTTCTGCTTTTTGTTTGCTTGTTTTTGTTTATTTCAATTGTGTCGGCATTTTGCCATAACAATAAAGTTGAAATTTGAATTTGAAATTTGAATTTCAGTGGGACTACTTGTAATCTAGTGGTTTGAGGACTGCAGCCAAAGGAGTTAAGATGGAACCCTTCATTAGACTGACACTTGTTCATATGTACATATTCAGCACCAGCAGGGCAACCACATTGTAGAGAAAAAGTGATTTAGACTTTGGCAGATGTTTCTGAAGCTGCGTTGTTGGCTTTTGTTATCATGTAAATGCTTTTGTTAATTTACATTTCATACAGTCTTATGTGTCTGTTCTAATTAACAGTACACTCACATATTGTTAGCATGTAAATAGTAATGATGATGTGCCTGAGTACTAGAGTACCTTTGAGCTCACTCTTCAAAGTTTCCTAGCTCTCCACTTGTAAAGAGGAAATGGATGATGGATGTTTGTGTAAAAAGTGGTTATCCTGCCAGGTTAACTTTTTTAAGTTCTCTAAAAAAAAAAAAAAAAAAAAAAAAAGTTGAGATTTTTCAGAGGAATCTATGACCTAGTCAAGTTTATATCACTGGGAAGCTATGTCTCAGAATGTATCTTTTAGGAAAGGTTTTTTAAGCACTGAATTCCTTTAGATTATCTTTTCGCTTGGCTGCAAAATTTATTTGAATACTCCATGTCAAAATTTTCTGAACTGCTGTTTTTCAAAGTAGAAGTCTGTCTTGTCCTTTGTAGTTCTAAAAAAAACCCCTCCAAGTAGATGATGATGATTATTATTTTTTTAAAAAGTCATGGCTGTCCCCAAACATCTTACATAGACAATTCAAGCTGCTTCCAAAGTTTAAAATGTACTTCTCAGTTCATAATATCTTGGGTGGTTCAAAGGTTTTATTAATCAAACTTCCTTTACTTTATCTGGAAATTTTGGTGTAACCTTTAACTACAGCCTCACAGCTGCTTTTTTAGAATATCTCATGATATTTTGCCCAGTCACATTTACAAGTGATTTATTTATAACCATGTTTTTCTCACTCGACTTCTCAGCATGGAAACGTAGAATACCCTTCAAGCATGAATTTATTAACAAGCACAGCTTATTTTATTAGTCGATGTAATTACAACTGGAGAGTTCAAGTAAAGGACAGACACAATTATATAAACAAAATGTCCTGTTTCTTTTTGCATTTTTCCTTTTGCAACCCACACCATTTAGTCCCTTTTCACATAGGCCATGGTGGGTGGGTGGGTGGATAGGTGGGCACTGAGGGTGGGTGGAGGTGGGTGTGCGGCCATTCCCACAGGCGCACACCCATCTCCATGTGTGGGTGATGGGTAGAGGTGGGTGGAGCGTGGCAGCCCACCCACACCCCCTGCACCCACCACGGCATTCCCACACACACACACGTGTGCGAGGGGGGTGGGTGCCTGTGTGAAAAAGGCCTTAGTGGCATATACTTGACAGGGCATCTTTACCACTGGTAATTTTCATTGATCTTGAGGCTAGTCACTATCCTTTCTGTTCTTTAGGTTGCTGACCAATTTTCTTGTAGCACCTGTTGATTTTGTTTATGCAGTAAATTTCACATATGCAGTGGCATTGCCAGTAGATATGTCTCATGGAGAGATCTGATCTACAAACCCCATATCCCTTTGCAGTATTTCTTCTGCCATGTACAAACAAATTCAGCTTTAAAAAAAGAAATCCTATCTCATGCAAATCTACTCTTGAGATTTTTCAGGACACTGGAAGTGTTTTAAAAGTAATGTGCAAGTGGAAATGTTTGTACCATGACATTTCAGATCAAACTCTGGGAGCCAATAAATAAATAAATAAATAAATCACCAGACTTTATCCTGATATTAAACTGTTCTTGCCACACCTCACCCCTGAACCAGTTGCCAGCTTCCGTTTTCTGGGTGCCAATGGGTGAAAACAGGGCACCAATACAGCCCTGCAACATGCATAAATAACCACCAAGGGTGGTTAAAGGGTGGTTAGCGTCATGTCTGTTTTCACCCAATGGCTCCCAGGTGCCTGCAAATTTCGCACCCTGGTGTGTACATTCCTGTACAATGCTTAGTCCAATTAAGCCAGGACAATATCAACAGTATCTCAATTTTTAGTTCATCAGCACAAAGGATGTCTGCTGTAGAGCTTTGTAAAATGTTGGCATGATGTGCCTTAGAGAGAATATGCACTAGTGTGAGCTGGAAAGGTCCTTACCTTGGTTAGAGAGGTTTGTGGTTGCAAACCGCAATGCCTGCCTTGAGGAAATGTAAAACCAGAGTTAAGAGTTTAAGGGTGTTTTTACATGGACCTTTCATTCCGGAATTTGGAGAAAATAATCCCGGAGTTGTTATCCAAGGATTACATGGTACCTGTTTATATGGACATTTCTATCCCATATTGAAATCCATTCCAGGGTAGTTCAATGAACAGCACGTTGCTGTTATCCAGTTTGAGACTATCTGGAATGAGTATCAATCCCGTGGCGCTTTTCGTCCTACCAGTTCATCAATGGACAGAGCAGAGTTTTGGAGCTGAGGCAACTTGGAAGTTAGCAGAGACAGAGAGAGAGAGATCAGATTTCTTTTTATATGATTGCCCGATCGCCCCACAGTTGTGTGTTACTAGATACCGTAGAGGCAGAACTGCATAGAGAGAATGTCAGCTCTTGCTGCAACATTCTGCAGCGGCGGCGGGCGGTCCGGTGGCCTCAGCGCCGGCTGTGGCTGCCGGCGTCAGAGACGCTCTAGGCCTTCCGGGGAAACCCGGAAGTTCCCCGGAAGGCCTAGAGCGTCTCTGACGCCGGCAGCCACAGCCGGCGCTGAGGCCGCCGGACCGCCCGCCGCCGCCGCCGGAGCTCCGCAAGGTAAGCAAGCACTGAACTTTAGTAGGGGTGATCCCTGGGGGGTTGGGGGGGTGTTAAACACCCCCCCCAGGGATCGGGTCATACTTACCGGCGGCTGCGGGGACGCCGCGGCCGCTGGTGCTGGGGGGTGGGCTCGCCTCTGAGTCTTTTTTTAAACAAAAATCCAGGCTGGGCAGGGTGGGTGGGGGGTGTCCCCCCTTCCACCCGCGCAGCCTGGGAGGGGGAGGGGGAAGGAATTAATTTATTTCATTGATTTCAATGGGGACACAGCGCCCCATTGAAATCAATGAAATAAAACCGGTACCGGTATACCGGATTTAATCCGGGAATCCGGTTTTTAGAGAACCGGTAACCGGTAAATCCGGTAGCCGGTAATGGGCCCGGGGTCCCACCTCTAGTCTCCACCATCAGGGAGTTCCCAGCCATGGGGCAGCCACCAAGAAGGTCCTCCCCATCATGGCCCCCTGGCAGACTCAGGGACCTCCAGAAGAACCCCCCCCCCAATGACTGCAGGGGCCGATCCAGAACCCGGAGGGTGGGGCAGTCCCGCAAATAGGTTAGGCCAAAGCCATTTAGGGCTTTATAGGTGAGCACCAACACCTTGAATCGGGACCGAAAGACTACAGGCATCCAGTGCAGAGGCCGAAGAAGCAGTGTAATTATAATCATTGAATGCTGCATTTAGACAGACATGTGATCCTGGGACTAATGAAATAATCCTGGGATGAGTGTCCATGTAAAAACTCCTTAATTTAGCTGACAAAACACAGCAGCAAGCAGCAGCAGTGTATGGGTCTCTACACAGGATATTTTCTGTGGTACGTTTTTGATGGTTTACCTAAAATGGACTTCTTTCAAAATTTCGAAAGGTGACCAATTATGCACACTCGAGGCATGACTTGATTCATCAAGCGTACAGCACAGCCATGAGAGCATAAGAGAACTCTGCAATAATTAATAGATTTTTGGAGAGATGTCTTCTCAGTAAGTAGCTTGATTACAGTGCTTTGTATTTTAGGGACTTTCATTTCTAATTACACCCATGAAATTGCAAAAAGAGTAGTGGAGATTCAGATTGCAGCAGGGAATTACTTATTTTACTAAATAGCTTCTCTCTCTCTCTCTCTCTCTCTCTCTCTCACACACACACACACACACACTCACACTCACACACACACGGTTCCCTTTCTGTGCTTCCTGGTAAACAATCTGAGACTGCAGATGGAAGAACAGGAGAAGCACAGAACTGCAATCACTACCCTCCCAGGGAAATTTATTATAATAAAATTGTGGATCACTGAAGCTCTTATGCTGCATAAATAACAGAAGAGCATGGGAAAACTCCTCAGAAAAATCTTGTTCTTCAAATCCAGACATTACTGTCAGATCAGGGTGAGAAGAAAGAGAATAGGGTGGAGATACAGCAGGGGCACAGGAACACAATTGTGTGTTTCACCGTTAGCTCTTAAACCTATGGTCAATTTATTTTTCTAGTTCAGGATATCAGTCCAGATGTCTCAGAATGTTGACATTTTGAAACTTTGCAATGATAACATCCAGGGTCCAAGGTTTTATCATTTAAATTCATTTCTGGCTTTTCATTGACTCCCACAAGAAAAGGATCATGCCCCTAAATCTGAATTTTCAGCAGTTCTGAACACATATACTGCAACATATTTATAGTCACAAGAGCAAAGTACCTTGAGAATTTGTTGTTTAATTACCTTTTTGTTTTAACCAGTTGTATTTTCTTTTATTATTATTAAAGCAAATATTTATATAGCTCCAGCAATGTACCTGGCGCTTTACAAAGTAATTGAATAGACACGGTCCCTGCCCTAGGGCTTACAATCTGAGAGATGGGGCGGGGGGGAGAGAGACGAAGGAAGGGGAACAGAGGGAGAGACCAGGAGTGTAACATTCATGAAAATGCGAGGTCCCATGTGCACGTGCTTGGCTTGGTTACATCGAGAATGATGCCTGGTTGGTCCATGTGGTGAAGATACGAGTACACAGACCTTAGGTAACAGATTGTACTGGACGGAAGGTATCAGCAGGAGTTAGGTGAGGGGAGCGAGGAGTCGGGGAGGGCAGAGTGGAAGAGGTGGGTCTTGAGGGGTTTAAAGGTTTGAAGGGATGGGGCAAGGCGGATGTGGGCAGGGAGGGAGTTCCAGGCATGGGGGACAGCTAGGGAGAAGGGATGAAGGCGGTTAGGGGAGCAGGGGAGGCGTGGGAGGGGACAGAAGAGGAGCAGAGTTCATGGACTTGAATATGGTGGGAAATTAGCGCAGAGAGGTAGGGGGAAGCAAGGTTGTGAAGAGCTTTATAGGTGAAGACTAGGAGCTTGTGCAGGATTTGTTCAGGAAGGGGGAGCCAGTGTAGAGAGGAGAGGA
>QEPC01000281.1:1618882-1631688 GCA_003113815.1 Sphenodon punctatus
TATTTCATTGATTTCAATGGGGACACAGTGCCCCATTGAACTCAATGAAATAAAACCGGTACCGGTATACCGGATTTAATCCGGGAATCCGGTTCTTTGAGAACCGGAAACCGGTAAATCCGGTATCCGGTATTTACCACGGGGTCCCAACGCTATTGCACAGTGTGAAGAAACAGTATAGAGAGACTCTAACATTCTTTCAAAATTGTAATTAAATATCATGTAAATAGCTAAGAAGGTTTATTAAATCTTATGAATCCTCTGTCTTTGGTAAGTCAAGTTGATGCAAAGTATCATGGATCTATTCATTGAAACAGTGCTGGCAGAATTGATGTTTTTCAGACATGACTGAGATTTTTAGCAATACAAACAGGTCCATTTCACACCATAGACAAAATGTCAGAATAGAGACTTTCCTATTTTCTTGCTTTCAGGTATTACTGAATAACTGAACAACTTCAGCTATCACTTCACTAGTTCTGTCATATGCGTTTACACTGAATTTTGTAACTTTGGAAATAAGACAGACATTAAACAGTGTTCTCTTCGCGTTCTACCATTTTCCTCCCATTCAAGCACCTTGTGTACTGCAATCTCAGCACTGCCAGCCCACTGGCATCTGTTTGGGGAAAATGACTCCAAATTAGTTTTGTGCAGATGTGGACAATTTTTCAGCCTTTAGAAATGTTTTTTTTAAAAAGAGCTTTGTGGTAATACTTCAGTCTCAAGTGTTTCTAATAAATGGCTGCACTTGTTTGAAGGTCACCAATGGCTTGAATTTCTTATTTAAAGCAAAGAGTATTGATTTGTTGTAATGAAAAAGCAGACAATACTTTACAATCATACTGATACATATGGGTATCATAGTAACTTAATATATATATATAGAAATAAAATACATAAAGACATATCAAAATCCCCTAAAAGCCACTACCCCCTGTCAAATGCTTGGTCAAAAAGAAAAGTCTTACATTGCCTCTGGGAAACACTCAGGTTCAAGTTCTGACAAAACTCCAGGGGAAGGGAGCTCCCACAGTAATGGGCTTGCCACCACATATGCCTCTTGGCGTGCCCTTGCCGTATGGACTGGACAGGCTGAATTCCAGCTGATGACAGGAATTGAGATGAAGCACAGAGAGGCAGCCGTCTTTCAGGTAGGTGGGACCCAGGCCATTGGCTTTATAGTTCAAAACACTAGCACTTTGAATTGTGCCCAGAAAGCTATTGGAAGCCCGTGCAGACTGCAAAGTGCAGGCATAACATGCTCAACACATCCCACCCCCAACAAGAGCCGGCCAATGAGTTTTTCACCAGCAGCAGCTCCCAACAGTCATCAAGGGCAGCCCCTAGTAGGGCACACTGCAATAGTCTAGCCTCAAGGTTATATAGACCTGGAGGATGGTGGCCATGTTTGAGTCAGAAAGAAAGGGACGCCGCCTTTTTAACAGATGGAGTTGATATAAAGCGCTTTTGTCCACTGCTGTAATCTGATGTTCCAGGTGCAGCAATTGACCCAAGAGCATTCCCAAGGCTGAGAACCTGAGTAACCAGAGGATACTAGACCTCATCAATGACAGGTGTCCCTAGCCCTCCCCAGTCATAGGCCTGGCCAACCATCATCACTTCAGTCTTGTCTAGATTCAATCTCAGTTGGCTCACTCACATCCAGTTCCCAACAGTAGCCAAGCACTGGTAATTATCTGAGACAGCGGGACCCAGGTCTGCTTAAAAATATATATTAAAAAATAGGTCATCCGTATATGATGCCTCATCCCAAGTCTATGCATGGTCTCGCCTAATGGCCTCAGTTACACATAGAACAGGACAGGAGACAAGATGAAACCCTGATGGACTCCATAGGGAGGTTCCAAGAGAATGATGAGCAATTGCCTATCACTAGCTACTGAGACCTTTCCGACAGGAACGAACCAACAGAACCACTCAAGAAGTTATATAAAAGGGTCAACACCGTGGCTTCTAGCAAGGTTTTTTAGTGCCAGTGTGAGTCCCAATCACTTCAGTGGGATCTATGTCATCACTGGAAGCTAACACTGGTGCTAAGCAGTTTGAGGATCATGCTGGAAAAGTGCTATTGAGTATTGACCTTCATGTTTGTCTTTTGCCCTGTTTGCATGCAAAACATGCTCCAATCAAAGCTCCATTGTCAAGCACAGAAACCTGCAGGTTGCAGTTTCTTAATGGGCAAATGGCTGGCTATCAAATTGAGACTATTCACTGGGGGGTGGGGAAGCTAAATTCTTTGAAAGCTGTGTATGAATGAACACTATACATAAATACATATATGACTTTTGTTATAGCTTTGATTTAGCCCTATTAAATGGATGTCTGAGGGGTGACTTGACGGGGAAATTTACACACCATTCTCATTTGGGATCCAGCGTTATTGACTATTTTTTGTCATCTAAGGCTTTTTTGCAAAATATTTTTGCTGCAAGTTTGTCCCAGAGTGGAGTATGACCATTTCCCCCTAGTATTATCAGTCTTGGCCCATACTGAGCCCCGTTTTTCAAGGGTTCCCCCAGTAAGATCGGTTGTTTATCCAGCTGCACTGTATCTGGTTCGCGTTAATTTATTTTATTTATTTATTCGATTTATACCCCGCCCCTCCTGAACAAAGCTCGGGGCTGTTTCCAACAATAAAAACAATAAATATAAAACAATTAAAAACATATAAAAATACAATCTCAATATTAAGAACAGGGCCCGGGATACATTAAAAAATAAATAGGGTAGGGGCGATAAAAAATCAACTGAACCCCCCCCCCAAAGGCCTGGGCGAACAGCCAGGTTTTACACCTTCGCCGGAATATCAAAAGGCTTGGGGCCAGGCGAGCTTCCTCCGTTAGGGAGTTCCAAAGACGCGGCCCAGCCATCAAGAATGCCCTCTCCATTGTGGCCCCCCTCTTAACACGGGGGACCTCCAAGAAGGCACCCCCGGAAGACCGAAGGAGCCGCTCCGGGGCACGGAGGGCGAGGTGGTCCCTGAGGTATGAGAGGCCGAGACCATGAAGGGCTCTGTAAATCAATACCAACACCTTGAACCTGGCTCGGCACGCTATCGGCAACCAGCGCAGAGCCCGGAGCACAGGTGTTATGTGCTCCCAACGACCCATCCCCGAAAGGAGATGGGCTGCTGCATTCTGCACTAGCTGCAGCCTCCGAACCAGGCACAAGGGAAGCCCCACGTAAATCGCATTGCAGTAGTCCAGCCTCGAGGTGACGAAGGCATGGATGAGGGAGGCCAGGTCCGGGCTGGAGATGAATGGACGCAGCCTCCATACCAGATGCAACTGGTGAAAGGCAGCCTTTGTGACTGCCTCCACCTGCTGCTCCTGGCGGAGATCCGCATCCAGCACCACCCCCAGACTCTGGACCTGTTGAGCTATGGGAGGACGAACCCCCCAAATAAGGGGGGCTGACACCTCCCTCACTCTCCCCACCAACATCACCTCTGTCTTATCGGGGTTGAGCTTCAGTCTGCTCTGCCACATCCATTCCGTCACAGCCTTCAAACACTGGGATAGCACCGAGATAGCAAGGTCTGGGTCTGTTGAAAAAGAGAGGTACAGCTGAGTATCATCAGCATATTGGTGACAACGCACCCCGAACCCTCTCATGAACTCCCCCAGGGGCTGCATATATACATTAAATAATAATGGAGACAGAATGGAACCCTGCAGAATGCTGCAGGATAAGGCACGGGGGCAAGATGTCTCCTCCCCCAGCACCACCCGCTGGCTTCTCCCCAAGAGGAATGAATGGGACCATTCAAGAACAGTCCCATCCAGACCCCCCAGGTCACGCAGCCGTCTCAACAGCCCATGGTCCACAGTGTCAAAAGCGGCCGATAGATCTAGCAGGATGAAAAATGTTGAACATCCTGCGTCCATCTCCCGGTGGAGATCATCAACCAAGGCCACCAACGCCATCTTGGTGCCATAGCCGGGCCAGAACCCAGATTGAAACGAGTCCAGGAAACCGATGCTGTCTAGATGCGCCTGGAGCTGGATTGCCACCGCTCGCTAAAAGGGAAGGTTAGAGAAGGTTAGGGAAGGTTAGAGACAGGTCGGTAACTGGCGAGGGCATCCACGTCCAAAGATGGTTTCTTCAGCAGGGGGCGCACCACAGCCTCCTTGAGACTGGGCGACAACCTCCCCTGCTGCAAGGACGCATTCACCACCCTCACCAGCACCATCCCCAACGTCTCCCTGGAGGCTTTCACCAGCCAGGACAGGCATGGATCAAGTTCGCAACATGTGGCCCTCACAGACCTCAAGACATCCGTCGCATCGGCCGGCGTCACTTCCTGAAACTCCTCCCACAAAGATGGACCAGACGGGGCCTCCATCACCTTGCGCTCTCTACCTACTGCCCCTAATCCAGCGGCAAAGTCGCTCTGAATCTGAGCAATCTTGTCTGCAAAGTAGGTGACAAACTCCTCACAGCGGGCCTGGGACAAGTCCCCATCCAGGTGGAGCGAGGCCAGACTAACCAACCCCCGCACCACCTGAAACAGCTCTGCCGGACGTGACTTTGCAGACGCTATGAGGACAGCAAGTTAACTGGTCAGGAGATGTTGAAAAGAGAATGGTAAACCTTATTGGCTCTCCTGAGGTGAAGTTTTGTTACGCGGGCATCGAAGCGATGGGCGATGACATTTGACGCCATTATGGAAATCTAATCAGGATGCTAGCTCCTATTATGTCAGTAACAAAAGCTCAGAATGCCAGCAAGTTTAACTATGCATGGTTTGATAAAGAGTGTTGGTCCGCAAGAACTGCACTCAGGAAAGTAGTGAGAGCAACAAGCTCTAACCCTTCTAGGGATTTACAGATTCAGCTTCAATCTTCCAGATCTAAGTATCGGAAGCTTTTGTTATATAAGAAGTTGGTATTTCAGCATAAAAGCTGGGGACTTCTCCAGAGCACAGTTGACTCTGGCGACTTCCGGAAATGTTGGGAACTAATCCGACAAGCTGGGCTAAGGGGTAATTCCTCTACGTGCTCTCCGATTTCTCCTGATCAGTGGGTACAATATTATTCCCCCAGTTGTTCTAGTGTGCCGACCCACTCAAAGGATTGTTTTCCTTTGTGGCACCCGGTATCCCCGGGTGAAATTTTAGAGCTAATTACAAATCTCAAAGCGGGCAAGGCACCAGGGGAAGATTTTATCTCTCCCGAATGTCTAAGATGTGCACCGGAGTGGTGTGCTGGTATATTGGCACCCTTATTTACCAACATTAATGAGACAGGAGAGATCCCCTGTTCATGGCTCAATAATATCGTACTTCCATTTTTCAAGAAGGGGGATCCTGCCCTCCCAGGGAATTACCGCCCTATCAGTTTGCTAAGCATAGTGGGAAAGTTATATGCTCGTTTTTTGCTAACAAAGCTTCAACAATGGATGGACTCTGCCCTTATAATGGAACCCGAACAGACGGGTTTCCAGAAGGGAAAGTCCACATTTGCTGACAGCTTTAGCAAAAAGATTCCATGCTCAACAGAAGGACCTTTTTCTTTGCTTTGTTGATCTCCATGCGGCGTTCGATTCTGTGTCGAGGGCACGGTTATGGTGTAAATTAAGTAAGACCACAGTAGGTACTCGCCTTCTGTTTTTAATGGTGAAATTACACACAGGTAACTCTCTCCAGGTCCGATGTAGTAATAACACTGGCCTAACGCCAAAAGTCCAGGTTGAGTCAGGTGTTAGACAGGGATGTATACTGGCCCCGTCATTGTTTAATCTTTTTTTAAACGACGTAATTCCATTTTTAAGTTCTAGGGATCTTCATGCCCCGATAGTCGGAGGTAGGGCCATTTTGGCCCTTCTGTATGCGGATGACGTCGTTCTGGTTTCCCACTCTTCAGTGGGTTTGCGTCGGGTAATGGACCAGTTTGGAGTTTATTGCCATAACGAGGCCCTCTCCATCAACTACGAAAAGACCAAGGTGATGGTTCTGGGGAATCCCAGATGCCACAAAGGTCACCGCTGGTTTATGGTGGGGATTATAGTTGAGCAGGTCCCCTATTATAAATATCTGTGGGTGATTTTTTCGGCCTCAGGTTCCTGGAGGGCCCATTTTGAGGCCATAAGGGCCCAGGCAAAGCGCAGAACAGCAGCAATAGTAGGATTTTTCCTGGGCCCGGGTGGTAATCTGGTTGAACCCGCTATTCGATTATTTAGGGCTAAGGTGATTCCCCAGATTATGTATGCCATTCTGGTCTGGGGTTTCGCCTTTGTGCATAAACTTGAAGTGATCCAAAATGGCTTCTTGAGGACAGTTCTGGATCTCCCTAGGGGTATGCCTCAGGTGTTATTAAGAGCTAAATCTTGTTCTTACACACTCAGGCACATTGCCCTGTGTTCTATGTTTACGTATTGGCTCCGGATCTATTTATTCCCAGCTCAGGATAGGTCCCTGCTTTCACAAGCAGTGTCTTACAATCTTCTGAGTGCATGGGACTCTGAACTGGGGACTGAAATTCAAAAGTTAGGGTTCTCGCGTGACTTCTTGCTGGAGGTAGGTCACGATGCAGCTGAATTGCTTATATGCAAGAGGTTAGCTGATCAAGAGATTCATCCCGAGGATACCCTAATAGGTGCACAGAGAGTAGCTCTGACCTACTTTCCCCCAATTTTTCAACTCCCAAAACCTAATTATTGAACTGTATGGACGGATGTTCAATCTAGACAGACCTTCTCCCGCCTTCAATGAGGAGCTTTTTCATCCAACATCCTTGAGGGCCGTTATGCGGGCATCCCCAGAGGAAACCGCTACTGTAACCTTTGTGATTCTTGTGAGCTCGACTCACTAGCCCATATTTTTTTCCGTTGTCCTGCTCTGACTGACCTAAGGGGGAAATTGCAGGACTTTCTCCCCTTTTCAGCTTTCCGCCAATAATCCCTCTACTATTCTAAGGCTATTACTTAAGCCAGTAGATTCTCTCGTCTCTCGACAGGTGGCTTATTTTGGTCTAGCGGTGGCCCGTAGACGAAAATGTCGTACTTACCTTAGGGGGTCAGCTCAAGACTAATTGTAAACGTAGCCTGAGTGTTTTGTTGGTTTAGTCTTGGGCGATGAGGGAATTGCTTAGTTTGTAAATAATTAGAGTTGAAATAATTTCCAATTGTGATGATTCTTTGTAAAATGTTCCAGTTATACAGATGCATGTTTTGTTTGTTTTGGTTTTGCTGTAATAGCCATCGGCTACACACAATTTATTTATTGCCGCCCCGAGTGTTGTCAGGAGGGGCGAGGTACAAATGCAAGAAATAAATAAATATAAATATTTACATAATCTCCTAAATTGCTTGTTTGCATGAAGTTTTAGGATTACTGAGAACAAGTTGGTTCTCAGTAGAATTTATACCCCTAGCCTTCAGTCCCATAGGAATCGTATCAGAATTACTGATAACAGAAAGGGGTGAAGGCGAGACTGAAGTATTGGCACAAAGCTCTTTTTTTAACAAAAGAATCTTCTAAAAGCTGAAAAATAGTCCACATCTGCATAAAACTCTGCATAAAACTCCTGTTCTGTCATTTTTCCCAAACAGATGCCAGTGGGCTGGCAGTGCTGAGATTGCAGTACACAAGGTACTTGAATGGGAGGAAAATGGTCGAATAAACAACCATAAGCACAGAGAACACTGTTTAATGTCGCATGGCATTAGTAGTTTTGTTATTATTCAGTGTCAACTCAGTTTGTCACAGAGCTGCCACAATATTGTTCTGCTAGCACAGAATCCATTCTTTTTAATAGCCTGCACTTTCTTTCCACTGAGATTAACATGAGTTTTAAGCTTTGTATTTAGAATCCGTCATGTCATGATCGTGACATATGTTTGTGTGTTGTGTTCCAAAGAGCAGCATCAATATTTATTTAGTCCAGAGGTGGGCACATGCAGCTCTCAGGCACCTCTGTTGTGGCTCTCGCCAGAAGTGGCTGCCTGGGTGAACCGTACATGCGACTCCCTCAAAAGCAAGAGAAGTGGAGCCTCCGTTTCAGCTACTAGTCTCATTGTGGCTCTGGAAACTGAGGGAGCATGTCCTGTGCCACCATTATTGCTTCTTGAACCCAACAGACTGCCTGGGAGCCAGAGCTTTATTTATTTATTTGTTTATTTGTTTATTTATTTTTCTTTTAAAAATTTTATACCCCGCCCCTCCTCCCACAGGCAACTTGGAGCGGCTAACAATATCATTAAAGAATAACATACTATAAAACATTAAAACATCATTCCTCAATAATCATAGCAATAATAACAAAAAGAAAAAACCCCACCTCCATCCTCACCAATCTCCTCACCCCCTACCAGCCTTTACCCCTCTCCCTCACCAAACGCCTGATGGAACAGCCAGGTCTTACAGTTCCTACGAAAGGCTGGGAGGTCCGGGACCTGATGGGCCCCCACCGGGAGGGAATTCCAAAGGTGCGGCCACCGTGAACACTCTATTCTGCATGGCCCCCCGGGAAACCCGGGGGACCTCCAACACGGCGCACCTGGCTGACCGCAGGGGCCGGTCCAGAATCCAGGGAGTGAGGTGATATGGGGAAGGAAGCTGTGATGTCCTTTTCTTGGGATCAGTGGAATCCATGTTCAATGTACCACATCTTGTGGCTCTCAGTGATAGGAGTATTTTGGTATCATCTGGCTCTTGTGCTCAGGAATCTTGCCCACTCCTGATCTCATATATCAGTTTGGGGCCACATTCTCTGAGGAGTCTGAGATAAAGGTTTAGCAATAGAAGCCTCTGGAAATGTATTGATATTTTGGTTTAAACTAAACCACTGTAATATTATTTAAAGATTCTCGATTGGTGGAGAGAACTGTAGCTGAAATCTAGAAATACTTGTGCTGTATGGCTTATGGAACCCATTTGGCTACAATGTGAGCAAGCAAGAAGCTTTTGCCTCTACTGCATAACTGCTGCAGAGCAGTCTCCTTGCAAGAGGAGAAGGATGCAGAGGAGGGAAGGAAGGTGGAGAGAGCTCAGAGTTGTAGATCTGCCTCACTCTCCACACCATTTTGCACATTGGGGCTGACATGTCCATGGGACTAACATAAGGTGAATACCCTAGCACACAAGCAGTGGTCCCAATAAAGCTGATTTCTCACTAAGATATAGGCACTTTAGTGTCCCCCAGTCAGGTTGACTGAACTTCACACTGTTCTCTATTCAGAGTTATGTGGTGAGTTATGGAGATGATACTGGTGGGTAGGGCAGTGGAGGTGATGGCTCCCCTTGTGGAGGGGATCTGTCCTCCGCTGCCCCCGCAGGTGCGGCGTTTGGGGGTTCTGTTGGACCCTGGCCTCCACCTGGATTGTCAGGTGGCAGTGGTGGCAAAGGGAGCCTTTCGCCAATTACATCTTGTGCGGAGGATCCAGTCATATGTCTCAAACTCCGATCTGGCCACCCTCATCCATGCATTCATCACCTCAAGGCTGGATTAATGCAATGCACTCTATGTGGGGCTGCCCTTGGTGACAACTCAGAAACTGCAGCTGGTGCAGAATGCAGTGGCCCATCTCCTCATGGGGATGGGCCATAGGGAGCACATTATACCAGTGCTCCGGGCTCTGCACTGGCTGCCTATAGCGTTCCGGGCCTGATTCAAGGTGCTGGTTTTGACCTTTAAAGCCCTACACAGTCTGGGCCCCTCCTAACTGAGAGACCACCTCACTCCCTGGGCTGTGGGGTGACCTCTGCCGTCTACCACCCTTCTTGGAGGACCCCGGGGTGAACTGGGGGGCCACGATGGAGAGGGTGTTCTCAGTGGCCACACCACGGCTGTGGAACTCCCTCCCAGAGGATGCTCGCCTGGCTCCCAGCCTGTTGGCCTTTCATCGGGCCTGCAAGAGCTGGCTGTTCATCCGGGCCTTTAGGGGAGGGGGAAAATAAAGGTGGTTTTTTAACCAGCGGTTTTACTTCTTTGTTGTTGTTTTTATTGTTTTAGTAATCCCTTCTATGTATTGTTTTTATATATTGTTTTAAATATTTTGTGAGATGCCCCTAGCTGGCGTAGGGCTAGAGGGAGAGGGATACAAGTCATTGAATGAATGAATATAGTACTAGAAATATCTTCTGATTGGAGAGCCTTCGCTGGTGTGGTTTCACTAAAGTCATTAGAGCTTTGCTGACTTAACCCTTGTATTATCCACTCCCACCCCTTCCTTACCTACCCATATATAGATCTGCCATGTATTTGCTCAGTTTATATATTTCTGATTGGCTATGCTACATGCCTGAGGAAGGGCCTTGTGTGGCCCGAAAGCTTGCTCATGTCTACCAACAGCAGTTGGTCCAATAAAAGATATAATTCAAATCACTTTGTCACCCTCTCTGACTTATAGTAGCTGAGAGATTGGGTCTTCTGCCACTAAACATGCTGCTTCTTCACTCCACTCTCCCCTTTTCTCTCTGTCTTGTAAACTTGAGATAACCCTAACCTTTCAAAGCTCTTTGAGATCTGCAGATGCTTACAAAAATGCTATGCATAATTATTGATTATCATTCTCTTTGAAGTCACTGGGGTATAATTCAGTTTTTAAAATGGCGCACACTATCATTTAAATTGCTGCATGGGAAAGCTCTTAAAATGATCCAGTTAAACATGACATGACTAGAATTAACAGAGTACGAATCCAGTATGTAAGCTTATAAACCCTAGATGAACAGCTAAATGAACCCAAATTGCCTGTCTAGCATAAGCCTTTAATAGATGGAGACATAGTAGAGATGATATCTTTTATTGAACCTGCTTCTGTTAGTAAGAGTATGCAAACTTGTAGGCCATACAGGGCCCTTCCTCAGGTACATAAAAAGTCAAAACTACAGACTGACCAATGCAAGACAGGTATGTATAGGAAAGCAGTGTTGGTTCAATGAAAACTCAAGCCATTATGAGACAAAAGTGCAATCGTTTGACATTGAAAGCAAAAGAGATGAAACTCACACACTTTGGAAATTCATTTTCGTTATCCTCTCTCACAGTCCCATTATAGGTATTTGGTGCCATCTAGTGCCTAACTCGGAGTATAGCAAGCACTTTTTCCCCCCAACTCTTGCCCTGAGTCATGTCCCCAACGTGTATATAGCCCGTTTCCCAGCCCCGTCAGCTTGACTGTATAGCACATATATAGCACTGTATGACCTTGGTGAAAGGCTTTAGGTGCTGCCTAGTGCGTGCAGTGAAGATCCTTGACTTCGATGCCCACGTTCAGTGCCTTTTCTTCCTGTGGCCCAAGCATAACACCTGGGCATGTAGCATCTGTCACAGGTTCAAACAGCAAGCTAGGAAGGAAAGAGCTTGTTGCTGAACACTTAACAGTCTGGGCCATGTCCGTGCAGCAGAAGTCCCAGTACTGACAAGAGCATCCCCATTCATCACCTGCTCTGTCCCATGCCCCGGCTCAGGAGCTGTGATCGGGGGGCACTTTGGTGCTGATAGGTTTAAAGCGGCACCTCCAAAACTTAAAACACCACACACCTTCCTGGGATTCCCATCGCTCCATCATTGGACATTCTCCCTTTCGTATCTCTCCAAGCTGAGAGTGCTCACCAGAGTGGGGGAGGCATTTCAAGCAAACCCTGACTCCTGGTTTTTTTCCTGAGCCTTCCTGGTGCAGAAAGATCTAATTGGAATTGATGTCCTTGAGGATATTGGCACTGTGCTAGCGCTGATGAGCATTCTGAATGTTCTTCTGGACCCAGGACTGGACAGCTCCTAGGGACCAGGACTTTGGGCTTTCCCCAGCTTATGAGGTGAAGCATATGTATCCCTCGACTGACCTTAGGTCCATTCAGGACATATTGCTCTGAATGGCCTCTATGAGGGCTTACCCCTGGGTAACATGAACAATGGGGCACCAGCATCAAGCAATGGTTTCTTGAGAAGGGACCAGATCACAGCCTCCTTGAGGCAGTCCAGCACATGAACAATTGGGCAACGGGAATGTATTGCATTCCCCCCTTGCTAAGGTTATTTATAGAACTCGTGGACATGGATGTGTGGAGTCAGCCTGCCACGGTACCTCCCGTTGACCCCAAGACACTACGAATGTACTCTGTACTGGGGATCGACCTTTATCAATGTACAGGAAACCATTACTATGGACGAATGGATCTTTTCCACTATAACGGAGGGTTATAGGATTCACTTTACCTCCTTACCAGGGAGAAGAAAGGTTGTTGCCAGGGTTCCTAGCGATCTCCTTGCTGCTACCGCCCTGTGGATGGAGGTTAAATAGTTATTGCTCAAAGGGACTATAAAGAGCTGATAGATAAGTCAGCCTGAGATATAGACTAATTTTACTCTGCTTATTTTTTGGTCCCCAGAAAACTGGAGGGCTACCATCCCTAAGAGCCCTAAATGAACACATTAAACATTTCCACATGGTAACCTTAGGGCAGATTATTCCTTCCCTTAGAGTGGGAGAGTTCTTCATGAACAATACTTATTGACCTCATAGCTATGAGGGATGCATTCTTTCACATCTCTGTTCACCCTGCACATCACAAATACCTCTGCTTTGTGCTAGAGGGAGTCCACTACCAATTTTCTGTTCTCCCCTTTGTGTTATCCACCTCCCCTAGGGTATTTATTTATTTATTTTCATATGTATTCTGCCCCTCTCACCACAGGCGACTCGGGACGGCTAACAGAGTAAAATAATAAAACAACATTATAAATATAAATAAGAATATAAATATACATATTAAAACAACCACCAAGGTCTGGAACTAAACAATTACCCCTCCCTTCCTCTCCCCCCCCCCCCCCCCC
>QEPC01000281.1:1631931-1642184 GCA_003113815.1 Sphenodon punctatus
GCAGTCCCTCAGATAAGTGGCACCCAGGCCATGTAGGGCACTAAAGGTCAAAACAGGCACCTTGAATTGGCCCGGAAGACAATGCAATGCGCAGAGCACTGGACTAATGTGCTTCCTGTGGCCTGACTCAGTCAACAGGTGGGCCACCGCATTTTGCGCCAGCCCCTGTCTCCGAATTGTTACCATGTGCAGCCCCACATAGAGCACATTACAATGATCTAGCCTCGAGGTGATGAATTTCATTTCATTTCATAATTTATTTATATCCCACTTTCTCCTAATAACATTAGCTCGAGGCGGCTAACAAAACCACTTGGGGTATAATTCCTACACAGAGGAATCCCAGGTACATAATACAATACAATATAATATAAACAATATCCCCATCCCTACCATTTTCCTCAATCCCAAACAACTACTCCAAAAAATCAATTAGGGTACAATACCTACACAGAGGCACCTTTAATATTATGATAAAATACAATGTCAACAACCCAGCAGCCTGCTGCTATCCCTACATAACAGCCACACAAATTATACATACTTATTACCCCTTCCATATACTGCTGGCCCAGACCATAGCCACTCATGCCACTCCCTGGTCATACCCGGGACACAAGTCCATATACCACTTTACTCCCTCCCCTGCTGCCACCAGCCACTCTTCTCCATCTCCCCCCTCTCTCTCAGCAGGGGAGGGGGAGATGTTCTTTCCAACTTTACTAGCAGTATTTGCATAGTCTCTCTCTTAAACAATACCCTCGCCACCTCTGGGCCCTGCCGAAGGGCACAGGCAAAGGGCACGCCCCTTTGGATGTGCCCCTTTGGCACGTGCCTCCGGCATGGCCTCTGGCCGCCCCTGATGATATCGAGAGTGGCCCAGAAGGGCCATAATGAACCAGTTCCACCCATAATGAATGTATGGATGATGGTGGCACGATCAGAGTCAGAGACACATGGGCGGAGCCTCTTCACCAGATGCACATCCAGGCACAGCTGTGAATTTAGGAGCACACCTAGGCTCTGCACAGATGGAACCAATGGAGGGCAGACATCCACCCCCCCAAAAAATATGAGGGTTTCCCCCTCCCCGAGATCACTGGTCTCACCAACTAGCATCACCTCTGTCTTGTCAGAATTGAGTTTCAATTGACCTCATCCAGTCGCTGACAGCAGCCAAAGACTGGGACAGCAATGAGACTGCAGGGCTTCGATCAGTTGAAAAAGATAAGTACAGTTGGGTGTCATCTGCGCATTGATGGCAGCAAACTCCCCAACTGTGCACAACCTCCATGAGCGACTCGATATATATGTTGAATAGGAGAGGGGACAGAATAGAACCTTGCAGGACGCCACATGGGAGGCTACCAGGGGAAGATTCAACCTGTATTACTGTACAGGCTACAAGCCATGACAGTCTCATCACAGAGCAGGGGAAGATGTACACTCCCCTAGCATCTCCCGCTGAGATCTCCCCTCCAGGTAGGAAAGGAACCATTGTAAAATGGTGCCGTTCACTCCGGCCAGGTCCAGCAGACGAACCACCAACATCTTCTGGTTAACAGTATCAAATGCTGCTGATAGATCCAGTAGAACCAGCAGGGTCATACAACCCTTATCTAGCTCTACCAGGAGGTTGTAGACCAAGGCCAAAAGCACAGTCTCTGTGCCATACTCTGGATAAAAGCCAGACTGCACGGGATTCAGAAAACCAGTGTGATCAAGATGCGACTGCAGCTGCCAGGCCATTACCTGTTCAATAACCTTCCCTAAAAAGGGAAGATTAGAGGCAGGCCGGTAGCTCGCCAGGGCACCAGCATCAAGCGATGGTTTCTTGAGAAGGGACTGGACCACAGCCTCCTTGAGGCAGTCCAGCACACTACCCACTTGAAAAGAGACATTGATCACCCCAGCTCCAGTGTCTCCCTGGTGTCCTTGACCATCCAGGATGGGCAAGAATCTAGTTCACAAGTCATAGCCTGAACAGACCCCAGTACATCCACCGCCTCAGCAGGTGTTACCACTTGAAATTTATCCCACAAAATTGGACCCGACAGGACATTCCTAATCTCGGACTGTGCTACCATCTCCAAAATGACAGAGTCGAAGTCATGCTCAATGCAAGCAATTTTGTCTACAAAGTATGGTTTTACTAAGTGTCTTGTCCCTGTGGCAACAACACTTATAGAAAAGGTCTCTTTGGCCACTTGCCCACGTTACACCGGCTGGCAATTCTCTCAGCGGGGAATCTCTCTGGCCAGGAAACTTACACCGAGTTATGCACATGGGTGCGGGTCATCAGCTGCATTAAGCGACTTTTGCTCCTCCAAATGTCAGGCTGGTGTAACTTGGACAAGTGGCCTAAGTCTCTTCCCACATGTGGATGATAGGCTCTTTAGGTCTTCTTCATCCAGGAAGCTGCAATCCCAAATTACGTTGGCCTCTTGTCTCCTTACTAGCCTGGGAATCCTGATAAATTGGGATAAATCATCTTTTGTCCTTACTGGTATCACAGATTTTATTGGTGTTTCACTAGATTCAGGCCTTGCTAGGGCCTTTACCTTTGAATGACGATTCCTGGATATTTGGGAAACCTTCTCTCTAATTTTGAGAAGCCCGTGTCAACCTTACATTTTGTTTTCTAGGCTATTAGGTCTTATGACACCTACAACTTTTACGACACCCCTGACTCAGCTACAACTTTGACCCCTTCACTGGTGGCCTGGACCATTTCTTATCAAGGGTCCCCTTGTTAGATTCTTACTTGTGATCAGTTTGGACTGAGTAAGCTTGAGAGAGGGGAAGAGTGAAAAGATTATTCTTAAGACAATCTGGTTTCCCTGGTCTTGGGCTAGTGGGAGCCAAGACAACCTCTGGTATTATTTAGAGCCTTCTGTAATTAGAAAGATGAGAATTGTGCCTCAAATACTTGAACTTTGTCTTGCATTATCAGAGAAATGCACCCAGAGAAGAGGAGATTAGGGAGCATTGTTTTTTGACGGCAAGAACTAGCATCTAAAAGACATGACCAAAATGTTTACATATTATCTGTTTAAAAGAGGCATTTAGTTGTTGAGTCCCTCTTTATGTGGAAAATTGTAAAGCAACTTGCAATATATGTTGTGTCCTTATGTTTTATCTAATAGAGTACTGAGCAGATCTCTGCACTGTGTCGGAGCTTCCACGAAGTCCCAGCAAACAGTATGGAGGGACAGAAGGAAAACCAGGATCCACCCCTGAGACCGTTGGCCAGACACTTGTCAGATGCAGACAGGCTGAGGAAAGTAATCCAAGAACTGATGGACACAGAGAAATCCTATGTGAAGGTAGTAGAGAAACCTGGATAGCGAAATCTTCCCTCTTCTGTGGTTTTCATATAATACATGTAGATTCCTCTGTGCGTCAGCTGGTCATTCAAAGGGTCTGCATCTGTAGGTTACTCACAGTATAGTCTCATTACCTTCAGTGGGCCAACTTCCATGATTAAAGGTGTCAAGATTTCAGATTTGGGGCAACATACAGTCCAGTAGATATTCATAAGGGAACATAGGGATTCAAGGTCTTTCAGATAGATTTTCCATAGTTGTCTAGAATCTAAGCATTAACTTAAAAAAAGAAAAAGCTCCAAACACACACCTGTTTTTTGGCCTTCAAACTTACATAGCCTTCATCCTGGAAAGTGATGACTAGTCCTTAAGACCATAAGAAGTGTCATACTGGATCAGACCAATAGTCCATCTAGCCCAGCATCCTGTCTCCAACGGTGGCCAATCACAGTGGCTTGGGAGAGGCACCAAACAGGTCACGATGGGGGATCCATTCTCTGTTGTTTCCCCCCAGCTCCCGTCATGTTCCCTGATCCTGTCTGACTAATAGCTGCTAATGGACCTATCTTCCAGAAACTTGTCCAAACCTCTTTTAAACTCAGCTATAGTACTGGCCCTTACCACAGCCTCTGGCAGTAGATTCCACAACCCAAATATATGCGGAGTGAAAAAATTATTTTATTTGTTTTAAACTTGCCACCCATGAGTTTCATGGAGTGTCCCCTAGTCCTAGTACTAGCTGAGAGTGTAAATAACTGCTCCTTGTTTATTAGTTACACACCACTCATGATTTTATAGACCTCTATCATATCTCCTCTCAGTCGTCTCTTCTACAAACTGAAGAGCCCCAACCTACCAAGCCTCTCCTCATACGGGAGCCCTTCCATGCCCATGATCATTTTTGTTGCCCTTCTCTGCACCTTTTCTAGTTCAGCTATGTCTTTTTTGAGATGGGGCGACATATAATTTTGAATTGGACAAGAGTCAGAGAGTGGAAAAGCTCTGTAAAGTTCCAAAGCTTGCTCACACCCAATCAGAGAAATGGGTCCAATAAAAAGTTTAATTGTAACTACTTTGTCTTTTCTCTCTCTAACTTTTGTGACCAACTCGGAAATCAAGCACCATACTAATTTTGAGTTGGCAGTCAGAGATATTAAAACAGCCATGTACAACTACAACTTCTAGTAGAAATAAATTAGTGCATGCTAACTAATTGGAGTAAATGATCAGTTTTTACAGTGGAGAGAAGTAAATAGCAGAGTGCCCCAGGGATGTGTACTGTTGTTTAATGTACTCATTATTAATCATTAATGATCTGGACAGGGGTGTGAGGTGATCAGATTTGCAGATGACACCAAATTATTCAAGGTAGACAAAACACAAGTGGACTGTGAAGAATGGCAGGGGGATCTTGCAAGACTGGGTGACTAGGCAGCTAAATGGCAGAAGAAATTTAATGTGGACAAGTGCAAAGTGATGCATATCGGGAAAAACATTCAAACTATATGTATACAATGCCGGCTTCTAAATTAGGAGTTACCACTCAGGAAAAGGACCTTGGAGTACTGACCTGTGGACAGTACATTGAAATCCTCAGCTCAGTGTGTGGTGGCTGTCAAAAAAGCAAACAGCATGTTAGGAATTATTCTTAAAGGGATAGAGAATAAAACTGAAAATATAATGCCTCTATATAAATCTATGGTGTGACTGCACCTTGACTACTGTGTGCAGTTCTGGTTGTCCCATCTCAAAAAAGATATTGTTGAAATAGAAAGGTAGAGTAGGGATATGAAATGGCTCCCCTATGAAGAGAGGCTTGATAGGTTGGGGCTCTTCAGCTTGAAGAAGAGACGATTGAGAGGGGATAAAATCATGAGTGATGTGGAACAGATTAATAGGGGAACGGTTATTTACCCTCTCAAATAGTACTAGGACTAGGGTACACTCCATGAAACTAACAGGTAGCAGATTTAAAACAAATGTAAGCATTTTCTTCACTCAGCACACAATTAAGTTGTGGAATTTGTTGCCACAGGACGTGGTCAAGACCAGTAGTATAACTGGGTTTAAGAAAGGATTGGACAAGTTTCTCAAGGATAGTAGCTATTAGCCAGGTAGGTTTGGGGAATGTAACCTCTTACTGTCGGGAGCTGAGAGTGAACAGCAGGGAATTAATTGCCCCATAATGACCTGTTGGGTACTTCAAGTACGGAGATTGGCCACTGTTGGAGACAGGATGTTGGGCTCGATGGACCATTGGTCTGACCCAGTATGGCACTTCTTATGTTCTTATGCCATATATTCAGATACATTCCTCTTTTTTGAAAAGAAATATAACAAACTCCCAAAGCAATTGTGACAACTTGCATTATGACATCCTGTGTGAGACTTGGATTTGTTAGTCTTCAGAGAGGCGGGGGGCAACATGTTACCACATCTCTGGATCAGGGTCGGACCTAGTGATTTTGCATCCCTAGGCCCTTCTCACGCTGCTCCCCCCAAGCCCCACCCCCATGCTGCATGTTCATGGGTGGGGGAACCCCCTGTGAACGACACAGCGCACGCACCCGCAGTGAATGGGGATGCATGCATGTGCCCACCTAAGGCATCACCACTCACCCCCCACTTGTCCTCATGCATGGAGCAACCAGGGAAAACGGCGGTTGCTCCGTGGGTGCGGATGAGTGGGGGGTGAGTGGGGACGCGTGTGCGGACATGTGCACACCCTGCCCACGCACCAGCACATCCACGGACCCCCACCCGGCAGAGCCATGTAAAAAGGGCCTGTGAGGAGCCATTCAAAGAAGAACAGAAGGTTGCTGCCTTGTAAATAAGGTTCTTCGAGATGGCTCCCAACATTCTCACAACCACAACCCATCCAGCCCCGCATGGAATTTTTTTCTTATATTCATAGAAAGGGTTGGAAGGAACTGTTATTCTGAGGGGGAAAGTGCTTTTTATACTAGAGGAACTCGAGACCATCACGTGGTCTATTTGAATAGGGTGAGCGTGCACAACCCAGTTGTGAGAATGTTAGACGCCATCTCGAAGAACTTTCTTTACAAGGCAACAACCTTCTGATCACTCACATGGGGAGGAGTTGTTTGTAAACAAACAGCTCCCAGCCTGATCAGTGTCCTGCTGTTGCTGCTGCACTACTAGCAGGCAGTGAGAAGGCAGAGGCAGGTGAGGGATGGGGACCTAGGCAGCAGGGTTCGCCGTGGGCAGCAGCCTCCAGCCATTCAGGGAGGAGGGGAAAAACGGAGCGGGTGGTGCCGGCAATTGCTGCCCCCCCCCCGAAAATGCTGCCCAAGGCCCAGGCCTAGGGGGCATGTCCCTAAATCCAGGCATGCTCTGGATTATGAACTTTACACCCAGTTCCCATAGCATGATGAGTAAGAATATTTTGGTGGAATCAACATGCTGGTGGAAGTTTAGGAGGAAAGGCTTTAGAATTCTCAGCAATTTCTAGCCATGCTTCCTCGAGAAAGCTCTTTGTTTCTAAAACAAATGTCCACTCCAGCTGCTTTTTCTTGCACAGAAACTACTGTAATCAATAGTCAACTGTGCTGCCAGATCGTTGTGTGTGTCCATTTACCTTGCAAAGTGAGCACTATGTCAGGACACCTATTTACGGGTAGAAATGCGTAAACTAAATTGTGTGCAAACATTTGATGGTCAGATGGCTTCACCATTTTCCGCAAAGTGAAATTTTCTCCAAGGATGACATATAAGACTTCTTTTTTCCATGTGAGTGAATATAGCGGTCGCTGAGATGTGAGACAGTAAGTCAAATATCCCAGGCAAGATTATGTCCATTTCTCAAGATGACACTATCCCCCCTCTCTCTGCAAAGAAATTTTGCCATTTCTTTTCCCAGGGCCACAAAGCCTTGCAGCACTTACCCCTGGCTCAACCATCACACTCCTGCATGGTATAGTAAGTGTTCATTAGTAGCATTGATTTTATCAAGAAATGGTTGGGAAGAGCCCTTAACCACATTCCCCTGACAAATTAACCAAACATCTTAATACTTAATAGGAGTTGTACGCATTACACATCGTTTTGATTGTTCCTACTGGTATTTAGCAGAGTTGTTACTACTGTTATTAACCTAGCCTGGATCTCTGCATGGCATGCTTTTGTTGCTTATGTATTTAAACATTTGTCTTCTTCATTTAAAGCCATGTTCTGTAAGTTTTTTGCACCACAATACTATAAGGCATCATTTCTTTGTTACACTGTGTACTTGGGGGCTACATGATGATAGGGCTCTAATTACAAATCTAGAATATTATGGCTTGAATATAAATTTAAAAATCTGTTGGCATATACATATATCTTTGTGTGTGGCATTGTTTTTTTAAAGGGAATTGTTTGCTTTCTCGCTTATTTCCAGCAATTCTCTTATAAAATGTCATTCTGAGCTTGTACAAAGTTGAGCAAATACTTTGTTTCTTGCAGGATTTGAGTTGCCTTTTTGAATTCTACTTGGAGCCTCTTCAAAGCGAGACCTTCCTCACCCAAGATGAGGTGAGGGAATGGTTTTCTCAAAATGGGCCCTGCTTTTTATTGGTGTGTTTCGGTAAAATCATGAATATTTGGATTTTTCCACTGATACAGACAAACAAGAAAAAGCACCTCTAGGGAGAGAAGCAAAAACGTGGCAGTTGAGCATGGTTCTCTCCAGCACATTAGTCATGTTTTTTTGAATGGTGATTGTAGTTCTGACTAAAAGATTTTGAAGAGCGCTTTTTTTTTGTAACTGCTTTTTCTTTGTGTTGTCATGACAAAAGCTATTAAGAAAATTCATTGACATTTAGTATCCCTTTGTATCAAGCAGTTACATGATAAATTGTTTCTCAACGTACCTGTTAAGCAGAAGTATCGAGTTAGACAACTCACAACCTCCATATTTTTTTTTCACATAGATGGAGTCTTTGTTTGGCAGTCTGCCAGAAATGCTGGATTTCCAGAAGGTGTTTTTGGAGACACTGGAAGATGGAATTTCTTCATCCTCTGATTTTAACACACTAGAAACTCCTTCCCAATTTAGGGTAAATATATGGCCTTTCACTTGCTGTTACATGTCTAGAGGTATGTCAGAATGGTGATATTGAACACAATATCAGAAAACACCCCACCCCCGTCCGCTCCTGTATAACTGTGAGGCCAGAGGAATTAAGCCCTCCTATTGTCTGCTAGGCTGCTTCTTGATACAGCATTTATGGACACCCAGGCAGTGCTCCCCATAGCAGACTTACTGGGCCAGCTGAGAAGTAGGACTGGCCAGGCACCCAAGAGTGCACCACGCAGAAGCGGGAAGGAGCAGCATTGCTCCTTTCCTGCTCCATGAGGGGAGTATGCAGACATCCCTGAGAGCCTACACCCCCCATCCCTCCCGGACTGTTCAACAAGGCTGTTCCGAGGAGCGTTGAATGGCCCACAAGTGCTCCGTGAAGGTGCAGGCCAGTGCACGCCTAGCCTACCAGATTGCTGGGGAAGGGGGAGCTGGCAGGATGCCTGAGTGCCCACTACTGAGATGGGGAAGAGGCAGCATTGCCCTGATGGGCCTGAGGCAGGGCTTGTTCCCCATCCCTGCTGGAGCCCCCTGGTGGTTTCCTATTTTTACCCCTGCTCCACTTTTAAAGGCTGAGATTCAAGGGAAAGATGAGATATTTGTAAAGTTTTCCTTCTTTTCTATAATGGATGAGCAGTTTCTGAGGGGAGCGCCTGACAGAGAATTATCAGGAATGGAAGGGGGGAGAGTAGGAGGGGAGGGGGCAGATTCAGCGGACAATTTCAGCATTCTATTGGGTGCTGACTCCTGCTAGCCAGTAGAATGCTGAAGATGTCTGCTATGTCTGCCCCCTGCCTCCTGATCTCCCCCCTCCCTTTCCTGATAACTATTGGGAGCTCCCCACAGAGACTCCCTCATGGCCCCCGACTCTGTCCCCCCAAGCTGCCAGCCCCGGACAAGGTAAGAGATCTCAGGAAGGGACAGTGTGGCTTCTTTCTCCCTCCCCCCACCAGTACCAGGTATTTTGTTTCTCAAGATTCTCGTGTTTCTCGGCGAGAATCCAGGTAAGTCCCATCTCGTTCTCATTTGCAAGAACGAGACGAGAATTGTGATTCTTGTTGATAAACACAAGAAACTGAGAATCGAGTTTCAGCCCTAAATATAGCATTATAAGTGTTAAGAGTTAAAATATTCTATGAGCTCGTAATGCCAAAGGCAGGGACGGCTGGTGGGTTTTGATGTTGGAGGGGTACTGGGGCAGTAAGGCCGGGCATAGGGGCGGAGCCAGGGGGACAGTAGGTGGAGCCAGGGGGACGGCAGGCCAGTGGCATGGCATAACCCAGCAGCAAGGAATTCCCAGGGTTAACATTGGATAGAAGAAAACACAGTCTGCATGCACATCAAGCTTAAAATAAATAATTTATAAACCCAAAACACAGGGAAGCACCCAAAACACCAGCATAACACTGGCATAACCCAGCAGCAAGGAGGTCCCAGGGTTAACATCAGATGGAAGAAAACACAGTCTACAGGCACGTAAAGCTTAAAATAAATAATTTATAAACGCAAAACACAGGGACCCATCCTTGTAAAGCACCCCAGTCACAGCCTGAGTCCAGTTTTACCACGTACATTCCATTTCCAGCATTTTGAACACAACTGAAATCGCATGACTTGCAGTGACATCTCAGAATTTCCAAATCTCAATTTTACCACACACACTCCCGCCCTGCACTAACCCACTAGCCCCCACTCCCCTCCCCAAGAACCCAAGAGCCCTTGCTCCCAGCACCCCCCACTCCTCTCCCAGAGAACCCAGGAGTCCTGGCTCCCACCCACCCATCCCCCTGCTCTAACCCACTAGCCCCCCACTCCCCACCGAGAGAACCCAGGAGCCCTGGCTCCCA
>QEPC01000281.1:1642931-1674376 GCA_003113815.1 Sphenodon punctatus
GCAGGAGTCCCAGCCCCCCCCCCTCCCTGCACAGCTGCGGGACAGGCAGTTCATACCAGGGTGCCTGTATGCAGCGCCCTGGTATGGACTTTCCTCCTGCCCAGCCCCTGCAATAGAATAGTGCCCCCTGCGGCACTATTCCATTGTAGGGTCCTTTTATGCGGAATGGACGGCGCTTCTAGCCACCCATTCTGCATGAAGGGAAAAAACGCCTCCCTTTTGTCCGGGGGGTGGGGGGTCACCAGTCATGTGTGCACGCGCACACACAACCAGTGAGAATGTTCGGAGCCATCTCTCAGAACCTGGTGCTCTAAACCAGGCTCTTCGAGCGAGATGGCTCCAAACGTTCAGCGCAGTGTGCGCGGCCGCTTATTTTTTTTTCCGGTGTCGGACTCGGGGCCGGCCAGCCGGCCGGGGGAGTCCTGGGGCCAGGAGGGGTATTGCCCCTCCCGCCCTAGGCGACCCACCGCCACTGACCAAAGGTATCTCTGCTTACCTTCTGAAGCAATGCAGCTATCTGTGAACAAAGCTCTGTCCTTCCTGATACCCCATGGGATCAGTCAGGGTGCCCTGTTTGCCTGCTATGGAATGGAAATCCCTGAATCCAATGGGAATTACTTAGAATTTTTGGTGGAAGGGCCCACTGAGGACAAGGCAGACTCAATTTGCTTTCTCACTTATCTTTGCAGTTCTACTCAGTAAAAAATATAGTGACCCGAATGGAGCATACTGTTGTTATGTTCCTGTGACCCAAAAGAGGTTGGGTCCTGTGTCAATGATTGGTGCTTTTCAAACTACTAGATGCTCTGGCCACATCTTGCCAACACTCAGATGCTTCCTTCTACTAAAGAGTCCTAGATGAAGTTTGAGTAGAAATGTTCCCAACTTTTTATTTTCTTCACTTAATTATTTTTATGGTTTGTATGCGGTTTCCCCCCTCATTTTTACTCTTACATGTTGTAGAACTATTTTTACCAAGATTTCTCTCTTATCCTTGGAGTTCTTGTCCTCCCAAATCTTCACACCCTTCTCCAGACAAGAAAAGGGGTGGGGAAAGGGCCCTCAGTAATTATAAACTGTCTAGAGGAGAAGTAAAAGGGCTTGCTAAGCAATCATATTTTTCTTCACACTTGAGCTTGCTCAAACAGGCAATTGTGAAGATTTCAAAGATGGAAAGGGTGTGGGAAGATTATGTTTTAACACTGAGACTAATACAAATATTTTAGTTATTGCTCCAACTTTTGAACATTTTTTGTTTTTACCCATAAAAAAACACTGGTGTGGGATTAGGGGAAGATCACGCAACCATATAACAGAACTTGCAATACTGGGAAGATGAGGGTGTGTTGAAGGGTATAGATGGCTACAAGATGTAAAGCAAAAAAGAGCTGAAGTTAGAAGAAACTTCTAAAACTAAAATATTTGTATTAGTCTCAGTGTTAAAACATAATCTTCCCACACCCTTTCCATCTTTGAAATCTTCACAATTGCCTGTTTGAGCAAGCTCTAATTATAAAACACAATGTTTTAAAACAGGAGACACAGCAAAACAGGATTTGGGGGAGGGGAGCTGAAGATACCACAGAAATACGAGTGGAATCAAAAATAGGGACTGGTATTAACTTCCCCAGATGTAGTTGGTGAAGGGAAATAGAAAGTCTTTTTGTGGCCATTTGGTTTTGACATAGAGAAGAAAGCTCTCTTTATTTCTAAATTAGCACTTGAGCAGACGCTAGCTCCAATTTTGTGTGTGTGTAAGAGAGAAGTATGGAGGTATGATCAGTAATGGAGAGACATTGCTATTTTAGTATGATTGTCCTGGATTTTACTACAACTAGTATGATTGTCCAGGATTTTACTGTGACGTATTTAGGAAGACCAATCTCTACTCTTTGTGTGACATTTATAAATTAGTGTCCAAAGATCCAGATTAAATAGAGGGATTATTTTTTTATCATCAACTTAAAAGTGGTGTGCATGAAACGTGCGCCATCTTCACAACATGGGAGACTGAAGTCCTTTATCAAATACAACCCAGGGAGCAAGCTTGACCTCTGTCACCTTTCCTCAAACTAGACCCGGGATGCTTGTAGGAATCGGAGGGTAATCTGTCTCCAAACCCAGGCAACTCGGCCTCCTTGCTGTGATGGCTGGTTTTTATTATGGATAACTGTCAGCGGGCCTGAAACTGTGTGATAATTTCATCATGCATAGTTGTCATCATCATAGTTGTCCGATTAAAACAACTTTTAACTACTAGCCTGGATCACATTTAAATTTATGACCCAAATCCAAAAGACTCTACATCCTATTTCTGATCCTCTCACTTACACCTTCGTCCTGGAAAGACTTGTTTTTGTGACACGTTGCTTTTGGAACAATTGGTCCGATCCCAAGTCCCATGGAGGCGTGTGGGGCACACACAATGCAAGTATACGTCACGTGTGCATATGTGCACAGGCATGCACGTGGGCATTCTGGATCACACCCATTGTCTTCAACAATCTCTTTACTCAATAATGAATAAATTCTATTGCAAATTCATTGAAACACAGTAAATATGGGATCTGACAAGGTCTTTATAGTGTTTCCCAGATGAGAACTACACTTCAGTGAATTTGAATAAAAGTGTTTTGGTTGTTAATTTAGATTTTTCTTTGTAAGTAGAGTGCGTCTCCTTGTCAACTGAGCAGAGCCACAATATAAACGAGCTGGCATCAGGTAACCTGTACACAATGCTTTTGGTAAGATTTTAGTAATTCAGTAACCATTCTGACTGTGTTCGTTTCAGAAACTGCTGTTTTCCTTGGGAGGCTCTTTCCTCTATTATGCCGACCACTTTAAGCTGTACAGCGGATTCTGTGCAAACCACATCAAGGTCCAGAAAGTTCTTGAGAGAGGTAACAGTTTCAAATGACATAATTCACTTCCATGACTTTAATTTCAAATAAAACACTGACAAGCCTTTTGAATTTGAGGCACCCCAATAAAAATATTGATACACAAAAACAAACAAGAATACTTTTCACAGGGCATATAATCTACCTTTGTGTTGCAATATGATATTAAGGAAAAAATACAGCTTTTGAAAAAGAGTTTTGCTTTGTAACATTTAAAGTAGCCTTTGTAATGATAAAACCTTTTGGTAGGAGCTTCTGTAAGCTACACACTTGGTTGATATGTAAAAGAACAGCAGCCTTTTCAGTTTTTTGTTTTGTTTGAAATAGTTGGGTTGTGTGTGTTAGAGGGTGTTATGGGGCCAGCCCTTAGACAGCCAACTAATTTGGAGTAGGTGATGCTTGAGGTCACTTCCAGTCCTATAATTTTCTCATTCTAAGATTACTGTGCAGCATGAGTTTGCAATACAGTTAATGCAGAGAGTTATCAAAATACCATAAAGTCTAATTATGGCAATTGTTCTATAAAATTATGATGATGATTTAAAAATTAATGGGAAAATATTGATACAGGATACAATACATAACTGATCACCGATTCAACATTGTAGCCATACAAATTAAGTATTATAACAGAATTGCAAATATTCTTACTCGGACATCTTTCATGTATATTTTAAACCGTTCTTTAACATAGTCACTAAGAAAATGAATAGTTAGTAATTGATTTTAATAGAGTGAGAATCATTTGTTACGCCTTTAGGTGTGAAGAATCCTGAATCAGTGCCGAAGGGGAGGTGGTGTACTAGATAACCCTTGAGGTCCCTTCCAACTCTGACTCTAAGCATAGCTCTTCAGGGCACTGGAAACTTGACCTGTACCAAACCTACAAAAGAGCAATAGATATGGGTTAAGAAACTAATTTGTAAGTTTTGTTTTATTTTGAGAAAACCTCATTCAAATGATTAGTTAAGGCAGATATATATATAAATATGTCCTCTTCAGGAATGTTGAATACAATGACATTTAAATGCCAGAAATTGGAGCAATGAAAAGTTAGTTAGGTCACACCACCTTAACTCTGCCCTTGTTAATTTTTTAGTGATAGTCCTTTCCAGTATGTGAAAAACGATTGCAAGTCATTAAGAAAAACAAAGTCAGTAAGAATACCGTCAAGACTATGGGCGCACACCTACCTACACCACGGAGCCTCCTCTGGTTTGACAGATGGCTCCGTGGGTGGGTGATGGGTGGAGGTGGGTGTTGCACAGGAGCATGCACACAAGCCCACCCACCGCCGTGGTATTTTCACAAAATCTGTTCCCCAGCGCACACCCGCCTGCATGCTCGGGGGAGGGGGGGGGAGTGCAAAAACATCCATAGACCAATCCAACGGCAGATGTACAGTGACACACACCCCCACGTTCTGGCTGGAGGACTGTGCAGGGGGGTCGGCACATGTTGGCCATTGGATTGCTCTCTTAAAATTAGGAGTCTCAGAATTCAACTGTACGATGGCATGTGAGTTAAGGCTGTCCTACCCAGGCTTTCAACCATCTGAGGTGGAGACTGCGAGTAGTTCAACATTACATAGTGCTGTTGGGCCTAAAATTTCCCCCTCTTTCTTTAATCTCAGATGTAACTCTGTCCCCCTCTATAAATTTCTCAGTGGCTTCAATCTGTAATGTTTTCTTTTTCTTCAGCTCATATCAACCTTTCTGAGGCTAGGAGTTCCCTTTCAGATATGTAACAGGAACTTAATACCATTTAGATTTTAATTGCAGTGAAATTGTGGTATAATTACAGTCACTATTCTAAACTGCAGCTAAGGGGTATTTTCAGACATGACAACCTGGCCCGCCAGATGTTCACCATGGGTGGGAGCATAAGTTACTATGGACCATGGCAGGGCTAACACAGGATGTGTGCTGGGTTCCTGGCCAGCACACATCTCATGTTAAGCCCTGCCACGGTCCGAGGCAGGTGACCCCGGACCGTGGTAGAGCAGGCCATCATGTCTAATGGCCTGCTCCACCTAACCTTGGCTTGTGGTTGGAGCAGTTTCTGGCGGGCGCAGCAGCCTGATAGGCCACTGCACCCACACATCAGGGAGGAGGCGGGGCCGTGTTGAGGAGCACGGGGGACGGGGCCATGCACATCCCCTTTCCCAGCAGCCTGAACATTTGTATGGCAGTCAGGCAGACCCCTGGCTGGGGTGAGGGGGCTCACTCTGGGGTGGGTTTAAGCATGGTGGCTCACTGAGCCATCGCATTTCAAAATACCCCAAATCTTTAAAGTCCTGTAAAAATAAATCTTACCAAAATATCTTTCATTGTAAATGAGAATGTCGATTCTTTATTGTACCATCTTAGTGCTACAGCATTATCAATCAGACAGGGATTAAAACTTAGCAGTACTTTGTTGAACTAATGCTTTCCTTCCTTGAACATCCTGGTTTATTGGCTTGTTTTTGTACTATTTAGCCAAGACTGACAAAGCCTTTAAGACATTTCTGGATGCCCGGAACCCCACAAAACAGCATTCCTCCACGTTAGAGTCATTCCTCATCAAGCCGGTGCAGAGAGTGCTGAAGTACCCACTGCTGCTGAAAGAGCTGGTGTCTCTTACAGACAATGAGAGTGAAGAGCATTATCACCTGACAGGTACTTCATAGGAGCTCAAGTCAAGTTTATTTATTTATTTATTTTGTTACATTTATATGCCGTCCCCCATGCCCACAGCATCTCGGGGCGGCTTCCAACACAATATAAAACAGTTTTAAAAAACAATTTTTAAACATAAAACAAATTTAAAACACCCCCCACAAAAATTAACCCACCACCCCACCCCCCCCTCCAAAGGCCTGGGCTAACAGCCAAGTCTTACAAATACGTCAAAAGGCCAAGAGGCCCGGGGCCAGGTGAGCCTCCTCCGGGAGGGTATTCCACAACCGCAGCCCAGCCACCGAGAACGCCTTCTCCATTGTGGCCCCCCCGTCTTACATGGGGGACCTCCAGAAAGGCGCCACCGGTGGACCGGAGGGATCGCTCTGAGGCACGGAGTGCGAGGTGGTCCCCGAGATATGAGGGGCCCAGACCGTGCAGGGGTTTGTAAATCAATACTAACACCTTGAATCTGGCTCGGTACGCTATAGGCAGCCAGTGCAGAGTGTGGAGCACCGATGTTATGTGCTCACGCCGCCCCGTCCCCGTCAGGAGATGGCTGCCGCATTCTGTACTAGCTGCATCCTCTGAACCAGAAACAAGGGAAGCCCCACGTAAAGCGCATTGCAGTAGTCTAGCCTGGCCAGATCGGGCCCGGAGGGGTAAGGTCGAAGCCCCCATTCCAGATACAACTGGCGAAAGGCGGCTTTAGCCACCGCCTCCACCTGCTGATCCAGATGGCAGCCCGAATCCAAAACCACCCCCAGTCTCCGAACCTGAAGAGCAACAGGTGGGCCAGCACCTCACCCGCCCTTCCCACCACCATCACCTCCGTCATATCGGGATTGAGCTTCAGTGTGCTCTGCCGCATCCAATCCGCCACGGCCTCCAAACATTGGGAGAGTAACGAGACAGCAGGACCTGGGTCAGTTGAAAACGAGAGGTACAGCTGAGTATCAGCACGGTGTGTGCCCACCTACAGCTGAGTATCATCATTTGACATTCAAGTTGAATTGAATGTCAAAGCGATGATAAAATAGCCTTACTGTTCTCTATACCAGCAGAATTGTCAGTGACATTGGATACTTCCGGAGAGATTTCCTAAAAGACAACCATGCTAAAACACTTAAAATAAATAAATAGATTAAGTGTAAGGCTGCTTGCACCTGTGCTGATTTCTCTTGTGAGATTCTATCTTACATTAAATTAGCAGTAACGCAAGACCTGTGCTGGGCTGCATGCCCATGTTACTATCCTTCCGGAGTCTCCCCCCCCCCCCCCCCAGCTAGGTCACATGACCATAAGGAATTCGTTATTAAATTTAACAGATTCCTGCACACGTTACAACACTAGTGTAACAAGATTGGCCTGGCCCCATTTCCACCCGCTCCTTGGTCCCAGAGCTACCTTTACCAGGTGATTTTGGAGCTCCCAGACTGTTTTTACACTGTCCCCATTGTCGGATGATGCTGTCGCTGCTGGCTTTTACTTGCACTTTCTCACTTCTGTGTGCACCTTCTCCCAGTGCCTCCCACTCGCTAAACTTTTAGGTTCAGCCTCACTCACCTAGGCTCCGGCCAGAGATTTAAAGGGCAGTTGTCTTGGAACAGAGCTGGCAACAGCTGCTCTGCTGCCACTAGCCTCTACACATTGTAATTTTGGCATATATTAACCTCACATTAAAAAATACCCCCATGCACACATTCCAATCTCACGTTGGAGTTCTCTGCCCTGACACCTGTGATGTAACTCACGTTAATTTCCACGCCGAATGAGAAAAGGTGCATGCCCACGTTACAAAATCTCACGTAAACTAGAAATTAATGTGAGATTGTGTAATGTGGGCAGGCAGCCTACTTCTCTTTTCTTGTTTACAGCAAAAAAATCCTCCTATGTTCTGAAGAGCGTCGGTGTTTTTCAAAAAATGGATATGGCCCAAAGGCGCTGTGATGGAGGAGGTCATGCTTTCCACTTATTCTTGGAACACAAGCAATGACAGCTCAATGTGCTTTTTTTTCTTAGTGGGAAATGCTGAATGACGCTCCATCTTGTGGCTGTTGTTCACTGCTGAACCATGACAGGAAGCTCAGCTGCTCCTATGAGAAAAACCTCAGTGTGCAGCTTATATTTAACCCTTGCTTAGACAGAGGTGTATTTGTGACAGAGATTTGCAGTCTTTCCATCGATAAAAGAAAAGACATTATCCTTAGCAAACTGGAAAGAAAATAGTGCTGAGACTTTTCATTTGACTTCTTCTGCAGCCTTTGCACAGATATTGAAGAAGCAACCACATACTAGACAGAGCCTGCTTTACCAATGGCACAATTTATTTTGCCCTCAAATGGAACTAGATTGTTATGGAGAAAACAGAGTATACCTCACTTTAAGCCTGATGTTTAGGCAGCTTTAAACCTGATTTTATTTTTAAGTCAAAACTTGCGTTTGACTTAAACCCCAGAGGCTGAAGAAATTCTTACGAATGATGGGGTAAGGAGAAACCCCTCTTATTATTTATCATTTCTATAACACTGTTTGTGTTCAAAGTGCTTTACAATCATTATCTAGTTCACCCTTACAACAGCCCTGTCAGGTAGATCCCATTATTCCCATTTTACAGATGGGGAACCGAAGATATGAGAGAGTAATTTGTCCAAGACCACCCACTGAGTTCATGGCTAAGGTAGGATTTGAACTCTGGTCTCCCAAGTCCAAATACAAGACCTTGTCCACTAGTTTACACCTACTGTCAAACTATTCCGAAATGAGTTGCTTCTGAGCTAAGTAAAAACTAAACTTGGCTTATTTCAATGTGACTGTAGTTATAGCTAAGCTACTAACCACCATTCACATTGATTCTTCTTATAATAACTTTTCTACAATCACCGCTGTATTTATTACTGAGCAGGGGTAGTTCTTCTTTTCAGCTAGGGTTGAAACTCCCCCTTGCATACTCACTAAATCTCGGCGAGAGAGATGAGCGAGAACAAGTTGAGAATCTGCCTGTTCTCGCACGAAACTCACGCAGCCAAAGACTGGCCCTGCGCATGTGCAGAATGGCTTCCGTGGCCATTTCTGCACACGCCCGGCCCCTGGCAGCTGTTTTGCACATTCACAGAGCATTTTCAAGGCGTTGAGAATCTTACAAGGTTCTCGAGAACCCTCAAAAACCGCTCTGCACACGTGCAAAATGATCACCGGTGGCTGCGCACGTGCAGAAATGGCCACAGGAGCCATGCAAGAATCTCATGGGACTGCGAGAATCTTGTGAGAACGTGCAGGGTTAGCGTTTCAGCCCTATTTTTAGCACATTCCTTTGAGCTGCCTAAAACACCATCTATACAGATCAAAATAATGCATATCTATGTGGCTCGTATATCTCCCACGACTGTATGTTCCTGTATATTATGATTGGCCATGACCATGAAAACTTTGAGACTTGGATAATTTTGCCATTCTTTCATAGAGCAGAATTAAATAAATCATGCCTATATAAAATGAAACTGATTCTTTTGCAGCTATCTGTTAAATGGTGTACTTGTTTTAAACCTGCAGAAGCACTGAAAGCAATGGAAAAAGTAGCCAGTCACATCAATGAGATGCAGAAGATATATGAGGACTACGGGACTGTGTTTGACCAACTGGTTGCAGATCAAAGTGGAACAGAGAAAGAGGTAAGGGTAGGAGTGGGACATATTAGTCCCTGCAATAATTCAAATATTGGTCCCAATGATTTGAAGGAGCTGCACACCTTTCAGATTTGGGCTTTTCTTTGCTTATACATTCAAGTTTCCTTCAATCAGGCTACTGCAAGGCTTGCTTACACAAACTGCTTCCCGAGCTCTCCTACTGGCCTGCCAAGGAGGGCAGGCCTAGAGCAGACGCTGAGTATAATTCTCAGCCAGAAAAAATAAAGACATCCTCTCCTTGAACCATTATAAAATTATGCTTGGCTCAAGGCTAGAGATCTTAATTCTTTGTCCTTGAGTTAAAATTTTATGTCTCAGAATGCTCAGATTTCAGCTAATGGGCTCTATTTACATGTAAACTAGTGTGTAAATTCTTTTATATTAAGTAGACTTTTTTTTAACACTCCTTACTATCTCTCTGTATTCTTTTAGATCTGGAATGTACATGGTTGGTTATCAGAGCAAAAAATGTCTTTAGGAATTATGGGGTCACCTCCTTAATGGGGATAATCTAGCAAACTGAAATTGATTTCAGTTGAGACATTCTGTACAGCAACTGAGCATCTAGCTTTTAGGGCCTGAACCAAGGTGCACACGTGGGCCATGTTGCGTATCTATACCAAGGGCAGAACTGTCTGCACAGCATGCATGCACACTGTATCTGTGCGTTGCGCACACACACCTGGGATCAGCCTTTGAGTGTCTAGTAATGCATGGAGTATATCCTCTTAGCAGAAACACGCCCACCCCCAAACCCCACACTTTGATGTAATGAAATTATATCAAAGTTTTTAAGTCAGTCAGTGACATACATGTGTTTTCACTTGGCTGTATCAACCCTTTAATAAAAATGGCTGATTTATTGCCACATTAGGGAGGAAAAAGAATAATTAAAAATGGAACTTATTAAAACCTATCCCAGAGCTGTGCCAGAAAGCTTATTTGATCTGGTAATTTATGGTCAGTAATTCATAAATGTATCTACTACCCCTGATCCCAATCCTTAAGGGTAGTGGATAACTGTGACTAGTGGCTTTGCTTTTTTAAATTCCCCTTTTGCAAAATAGTCAAGATGTTTCTGTTACAGAGAAGAAAAACAGCTGCTAGAAATTAAACACAAATTATGCCCTAATTCTCGATGTCAAGGTCTTTATCATGAGTCTTTTCAGATAAGAGTGATGGATAACCTACAACAAAGCCTGAAATGTATTGTTACGTTTTAAATGTAACCCACCATCCCCCAAAAGGCTCAGGTCTCAGTTGTATGTTAGTGTCAGGTCAGACTTGGTATTCTTCAGCAATGAAATAAGCCACAAGAGTCTAATCACCCAACATCAATAACTTGTGAACTGTCGTGCTTTATGGGCAATATATTTTTTTGAAATTGTGCTGTAGTTAATGCCTTATTATAATGATATCAGACTCCACTCATTAATATTTCAGATTCATGCTTCTTAAAAAGTGTTCACAAAGAATTCTTGCCTCTGGATAAGTGGCCTGTAATTGACCCAGAGTATACATACATCTGTGTACTTCTGGGGACCATCATGGGATAAAGGCCAATTAACAGAGAACAAAGTAGGCCATTTTGAATTGGGGAAAAAATCCCTCAAACTGAAGGTCCCTTTACTCTGTGTTTATTTGCCATGGAAAAAGGGGCTATAGCTCAATCTTGATTTTTCTCTCATTTCTCACTAAGAATCACAGTTCTTGGCTCATTTTTAGTGAGAATCAAGAAAAACCCTAGTTTTCAACACAGTCAAGATTTTTTTTCCAATTTACCATGATTTACCATGTATCATACGCCAGTTTACCTTGTACCGCTCACCATGTATTGTGTTCATCCTGGTAATACACATGAGCAAAATGGCTGCCCTTTTCCCAAATGGCGGTGACACTGCTGGAGCCATCTTGGAAGAAAGTTGCGCATGCGCAGAACAGCTGCGGTGGCCATTTTGTACATGTGCGTTACCAGGACGAATGTGGCACCTGGTAAATTGGTACAGGGTAGATGCTAAATTGCAGTAAACAGTAAACGTTGCTGAGATTCTCGCCAAGATCTTGTGCCGTTACCGAGAGTGTGTTGAGATCTCAGTAATGGTTCTCGATTACCACGAGATTTTTGTGAGAATGAAAACCCATTGTCGCTTCAGCCCTACATGGAGATAATCTACCGGTTTTTCCATGTTTACACAATAGGCTGGCCCTTAGCACTAGGGAGGATGTTATCATGGGATAAAGTGCCCTGAGAAAACGTGTTGGCATCAATGCAATTTTAACCAAAGCATTATTGCTGCTGCTTGTTTACAATGCATTAATATAGGTCACCGAGCTTTCAATGGGAGAACTTCTGATGCACTCAACAGTTTCTTGGCTGAATCCTTTCCAGTCACTAGGCAAAGCAAGAAAGGACCTGGAACTCACAGTGTTTGGTCAGTGTCCTCCTTTGGTTGTTCTGCTTGTTTTTGTTTTTTAACTCACTCAAAAAGAGAGTATTTCTCAGTAGGGAGAGGATACAATGGCTGACAACATATTTAAGCAAAGTGAAATGGTCAGCCTCCTATACATTGAGGCAGATCTATATGCTTGTGGCAGAGAGGTGGTGTTTGTGTTTGTGGCAAGTAGAGGGCTGGGGGAGGGGGGGTGTTAGTATTTTATATGTGTGGTTTATTTGTATTTTGTTTTAATATTGTTGTGAGCCAAGTATTCAGGGACAGGGTGGGATGTAAATCATTAAGAAGAATAATGCTGGATTTCAATTTATTGCTTCTATTTGCGCTTCTCACTGCCCAGTCTTATACTTCTCCTTGCAGATAGCTGAAGAATTGCTGATCCCTTTTCAGTTTTACACTGGTAGAACTATGCTGGTTTCAACACAGAGCTTGAACAGGACAAGCCACCACATTGCATGCAGTTATGCCAATTTAAAAACATCTTTTAATCAGCAACCAGTAAAAGATCTACTGGTGGAAAGGAGTTTGTATCCATAGAATGACATATAGACAGTGTCTCACACCAATGGAATTTATTGGTAAAAAATAAAAATATCACACCAATTAAAATAATTCCATCCTTACGAAAACTGTATGTTGTAGACCTGGCTGCAGACAGCATTTCAGTAACTGTCTTTTAAACTACCCACTATCTTTCAAAAGGGTGTCATTAAGCAGCATATCTTCTCTCTAAACACCGTGGATTAGAGCCAGATGTTAGCTTGAAAACTACCTTGCAACCAAAATAATATATAGTATGTTATTCAGGCAGCCCCATCCAGATGGTTTTTAAAAGTGCAGAGCAGGGTTGGTGGAGTGGACGTAAAACTGTGTAATACGATTGCTTAATTCAAAATCACCTGTCAAATCTATAGGTACTTGAGTTTTTGTTCTGTTTTTTAAGTAACAAACAAAATAGGGGTCAGTGGCTCCAGCTATCTATGCTTATCATAAGCAGTCTCTCCTCATCAGCCCAACTATGGGTGCTTTTAGACAGACAGACAGCAGCTCCAGTTGTGCCTGCGCCAGCCCGCTTCACCCCTGGCCTAGCCGTCCGTCTAAAGGCGCTCTGGAACATCCTGGAGCGGCACTGGGGGAGCAGGCCAGCCAAACCCGGGGCACTGGCCAGAAGTGGAGCTGTTGTCTATCTGCTGGGTAGACACATGCTGCAGCTCCTTTTTTGGCAGGGCCAGGGAAACCGCTGGGTCCATCTAAAGTGGACCCAGGCATGGCTGGAAGGGGCGGATGCGAGAGTGCTCCCCAGGAGCAGCTCTGGGGCGGGCAGCCTTTGCATCCATCTGCTTGCACCCTTTGCCACACTATGGATGTGTTAGTCAGCCTTGTGATGAGCTCTTCAGGTCAGCACACACAAATCTCAGTTATAAAAACCATCTGGCTGGACTTTGACACTAGTCTCCTAAGAACCGTGATTCTGTATTAAAATTTAAACACAGGCATGAATAGGCACTTTACTTACAGATTAACACAGTTGGATTTATCAGTAATCCACATACAGTATACTAAGTACTTGGGGCCAGGAGCTGGCAACTCCTACGTAATATCTCTAATTGTAGATGCATTAGCAGGAAACTTGAGAACTTGCGGGATGTACACTAAACCACATCAAAGAACAGACTTCTCGAAATTTTTAATGGGCCTCTTATTTGTTAATTACTAGCTTCCTTACCTGCAAGGGAATTTGTCTGCATTTCCCTTCTTTTACTAAATGTTTTCAAACTGTGGAATTAAAATACAGTGGAGTGTGTGCAAGGAGAACTTAGTGGGCCATCTATTACAATTTGACTTGTCAAAATATCCATGTAAGCCGACCTTAACGGAATGAACTTGGCTTTGGCATTGTAAGCTGTGAAATATGAAAAACAAGGAAAATATTTAAAATGCTGCTAAGAAGCATGATTGAAGCTAGAAATAACAATCCAATGGAAATTAAATGTTTAATAATAATAATAATAATAATAGTGGTGATTTTCATTCTTGGTACTTAATTAAGAGACTAGGTACTGTGATTTTGCAAGGGTAGCTGCCCAAGCCCTGTTAAGTGTTAAGAATTTAAGTGGAAGTTATGTAACATTTGCTTTTCATCTTGCATACCACAGCTTAATGGTCCAATACAAGGGTAGTGTAATTAATAAACACTGCAATCAGTTAGTTATGCACAAAAGCCAGGGACCCATGTTTATTTATTTTTTATTTCAATATTCTTTTACCCTGCCCCCTCCTGCTCAGAGAGCAGCTCAGGGTGGCTGTTCACTGCCTTTTCCCCATTAGTGCCAATGGGCCCCTGAAAACCACGTTCTGCATAGTTTCTAGGCAGCCTTGCTCTCATCTGACACTCTTTGTGTCATCCCAAAAAATGTTGGGAAAGGTCTGAGTCGGCACCTCTGTTGGTTACAGGCCTGATTTCTACGTCTTCGTGTATGTTACAACACTTGTCTCTCCCTCTGTTCCCCTTCCTTCGTCTCCCCCTCCCCCCCCCCAATCTCTCAGATTGTAAGCCCTACGGCAGGAACCATGTCTATTCCATTACTTTGTAAAGTGCCAGGTACATTGCTGGCGCTATATAGATGCTTGCTAATAATAATAATAATAATAATAATAATAATAACAACAACAATATGAAATTAAATGGTTGCTACGGGATTTTTTTTCCCATGGGCTGTGGATGACCTGGAATGACGTGAACATTCAGTACAACAGTACTCTGTTCGGATTGATATTTAGTACTTGAGCCACCTCTCTGCCATACTCTTTTGGTCGCTGGATCCTCCTCACTTGGTCTCCAAAAGGGAAAAGGATCTTCATCCAAACAAAGATCAGAGACTTTCTGTATTTTGGTCTTGTCTGCTGTGTGAAAAGCACCTGCATATAAATAGTTCTGCCAAGGCTTTATGCCTTGCTGCTGTTTGTTAGATTGAAAGGCACAATTGTCAAAGTGGAAAATGCTAAGCCACTCTTGACTTTAAAAAGGGGGAAGTTTTTAGTTAGTGACTCATCTGCTTTTTCCAAAGTTGAAGTGCATTAACTGTCAGGCTAATTATTACATCAATCTTGTTGGCAAAAACAATGAGTGGATTTTCCTTTTCTTTTTTAGTTTTTAAGAGGGCTGTCATACTAGTATATAAGGAGAACTGCAAACTGAAAAAGAAATTGGTAAGTCTAGCAATAATTTCAGTTTAAGCTACAGATTTGTGAATGTGATAGATTTTTTAAAAGTGTCTGTCTGAATAGAAGCCTAAGATACTTTTAAAAATTCAAATGATTCCCAGTAATGAAAGCAAGGTGACTATTGATATGAATGTATGTTTTGTTGATTTATGTTTCTGACTGTTCCTATACAATTAACTATTTTGAGGGGTCTGGTAGTTAAATGGGCTTGGGAGATCTCTAAAGAACATTTAGGGGCAATCCAGTGGCCTGTATGCGCCACCCAGTGTGTGTAGCAAAGGTGCCAAACCTGTCTCTTATACACATCTAGATGTGTATAAGAGACAGGCACAGCTGTGCTGCCTGCAGCGTGTGTTCTGCCCGTGCGCGTGTGCATGTGGGCCAATGGATTGCCCCCATAGAATTTGTGAGAACTGACATTATTGACTGAATACGCACATTAGTCTCTGTTTTGGTGCCACACCTGGATGTTGGTAGGTACTCTTTTTTAAATCCAATTTTCAGAACTGCTGTATTGCAGTCCCAGTATTGCATGTCCAGTCCCAAACCGGTGTGCACTCTAGCTAAAGTGAGTCCTGACTGTATATATAGGTAGAGCATATTGGATTGAAAGAGCACCGTATGTTCATTCAGTGGGAGTGTGCAGGAAGGCATTCTCAGTTGGTGCCCCAATGCTGTGGAACTCCCTCCCCCTGGAGGTCTGGCTGAGTCCGGGCCTGAACGTCTTTTGAAGGCGGTGTAAAACCTTTTTTTGTTAAAGTGTTTGGAAGGTGGAGATAGGGATTAGGTGGGAGGGTGGGAGTGGGCAGGATTTTTCAGGGGGGCAGGGTATAAACGTGAATGAATAAATAAATAAATTAAAATAAATATATAAAACGAAAAGCACCATGGCTTAAATAACTCAAATCTTTGTCAGTTAGGTCACAGCTAAATCTTATACTTTAGATAACCCACAATACCTAAAACGTCCACAATGACTCTAAGTACCTAAGAGTACACCCCCACAAGAAAAAACAAACAAGAGATTGCTTCTCCAGTAACTTGTGGAGTGTTAAAAGGAAATAAATCCTGCCTCACCATATATTTTAAAATAAACCTTGTGTAATTGCTTTACCTTTGAATAAATCAATTCCAACCAAGGGGAGATGCCATGGAAAATGACTAAAATAAACATTAAAAAGTGTAGACAAAGAAAGTTGTTCATCTTTTCTTTAAGAAGCTAACAAATATTTTGTTTGTTCACAGTGATTTGGTTATCAGGTGCAGAATCACTCAGATATCAGTTTCTTGAAAGTGACAATAATCTACATTCCTTAGAATTCTGCATGTGCCACGTATAATTATGGCCATTTTTAAACGGATACAGCTGGGGGGGCGGGCCCGTGTGCGCTGAGTGGAGCGCCCACTAATGTCCAGTGAGTGGGGGTGGGGGGAGAATCAAATGGGCCAGGGATGGGTGTGCGCCCCTACCCATGCACGGTTTGGCCTGCCCCTGCACAGAGCATCCTGGATTTTCCCCTGATGCTCCATGTGGGTGGTGCATGGGTCATGAGAGCGCACCCTCCCCCATACCTCCTTCAGATGGGTGTCTGGATGCATGGGGGATGGGAGGACCTCCGTGGGCGTGTCTCGTCTAAAAACGGCCTTAATTAGGGCAGTGGTTTTCAATCACTGAAATTGGGCAGGTGGTTGTCAATGTCTTGGTGGAATAGGAGAAATTTTGAACAATGTTTAACAATGTTTAGCACACCAGATCATTTAGCTTTTTAAATTAATAGCTTATTAATTAACAATAAATTTACAAACTTCATGCTAAAAATGGGGAGATGGTACAATGTAGTTTTTGTGACCGTGAAGTGGTAAATTGTCGAGAGAAACAGAAAACCACCATGTTATGGCATTTAAATTACTTTTAAAATGGACTTTTGGACAAAACCTCATGTTACCAAGGACTTAATCATGCACTTTACACATTGATTAGCCACCATTGTGAAAACAAATCATTTTGATTATTTTTCATTTTCTAGCCCACTAACACACGGGCTGCACATAACTACGGTGACTTGGATCCATTTAAATTTCGTTGGCTGATTCCTTTATCTGCTCTTCAAGTACGCCTGGGAAATACAGCAGGTAATTGTTTCATTGAATAAATTAAGCAGTAATAGATTTTCACTGTTCATCAACATACCTTCCTAAAGTTCTGCGGGAATTTATTCACATTCTGGGACAGCAGACATTTCTAAATTGATACACAATGTAATGTTAGGTTTTAAAACATGCATCGTAACGTCTATATACACTTTTGGTTTATCCCTCTTAATTCTCACCCCTGGAAGGCTCCTCTCTTCTGCGATTGATTCTCAGGTTTGCTACACCTGCTAAAGTGACAGAAGCAGCCACTTTAATCTGTTGGAGGAGCCTGTTTGGCATCTCCTGTCTGGCTGCTTTTATGTGTAGCAGCGACATGATCTCAGCAACAGCTCTGCTAGGCTTCCAGGGTCTAGTATATGTTCCATGATCCCAATTTGCTCTTCTAATTCCATCAATCCTCCAACTCCAATTGTAACTCTACAAGTGTCCCAGGACCAGGGATTCACAATCTCTGTAGCGGGTTACTACCTGCAACACCCTCCCCCCATCCAACACCTCTCTAGGCAGGGAGCTTCGACACCAGCTGCATCTCCCCGTTGGTGGACTATCCTGGTAAAATCAAAGGTCCAGACCCAACACCATGGCATCAAGACCTGTGCTGGCTGTGACCTAGGTAGGACCGGCACTACCTCTGGGCACATGGCCCATAGAGGGACTCATTGACTCCCAACACCTCATCACCTTGGGGAATGCTCCTGCCCAGTTTGGCTCCTATTCTCCACTATTCACCCACCCACCCCCCACATTGGGTCTGGTGGTCTCCCAAAGGCAAGCTTTTTTACCTGTCGCACACCTACTCTAACTCTACTCCCCAGGTAGATTTAGGAGTGATCTTGCACAGTAGGAGTCCCATATTTACACTTGCCCTCCCTTCTCCGTCAGCATCTTTTATTTCCTTTCCTTAATGAGGTCTCTTTCTGGAGAGGAAAGGAAGCAGGTTTATCTTTCCAGTTAGGGAAGAAAACTCCCTCCCTGCATAAAAACCTCCAAAAATCAGCCTTGGGAACAGTCTCTCTTGTGGAACAATAAAGTTTTGTCTGATTCTTCCAAGGAGTAGAGGAAATCATAAAGTTGGAAGAGACTTTGAGGGTCATCTACTCCAACCCCTGCATGTAAGCACTAAGCAGGATGACTACAAGTGTAACATCCCCGACAGGTGGCTATCCAGACTCCTTTGGAAAACCTTCAGTGACGGAGAGCCTACAGCCTTCATAGGCAACTTGTTCCATTGCCGAATAGCTCTTACTGTCAGGAAAATCTTCCAGATATCTAACTGAAATCTACCTTCCTGTAACTTGAGCTCATTAATTCTAGTCCTTCAGAAGTAATGAAGAACCGTTCTTTGCAGCAGCCCAGTAAATATTTGATTACTATCATGTCATTCCCATATCTTATCTTCACTAAGCTAAGCATACCTAGTTCCTTCAATCTTTTTTCATAAGACTTGCTTTTCAGGACCTTCATTATGTTTGTTGCCTTCCTCTGAACCACTCCGATTTGTCAGTGTCCACAAACACACAAGAGGTTAAGGCAGTTACCTCAGGGGACCTGGAGTCTTTAAATCCTGGTTAATAGGTCTCTATCCCTAATAGGCTCAGCCTTGATCATCACCCGTAGAGGTTTAGGGCCATAAGAGTTGCACTTCCTTATAAGTGGATCCCTGGAGAAGATTATGGAGTTTTTCAGGAAGCATCCCCCTTGAAGGACCACCCTTTCCTGTATAGGCTTGTGAGGATCAAGAGTGACAAACTTGGTACAGTCCTTAAGGTAGAATCTTGTATTTCCTTACTGGTAAAAAAAAAAAAAAAAAAAAAAAGACTGATTCCAGTCAAGGGCACAAAAGTTGGACATATGTAGAAACATGAAATGTTACTTGGACAAGACTGTATCTGGACAACTGATGGACGTTCTGTATGTTTCACAGCATTCAAGAAAGGACTCAAAAGTCTCAAAGGCCCATTCCAGCAGATCGGTCTACTCTTCAGATCATAGGTGGAATCTAATCACATTTCCTATTCTGAGAGTTGCTGGCAATCTCTTCACACATTCACCAGGCACTACAAAGTGGACATGGCTGCCTTGCGTTGCAGGCCATGATCACTTTCTGATTCCTTTTTCTTCGTATTTTTCTGTCCCATATCTGAAGTGACTGCTCATTATGTCCTAGTAGATTTGTGCCTTCCAGGTGTTCGAGTAGATAATTTGCTCACTTGTTAAGGTATATTCTCATATCTGGAGGTTCTTCCAGTCTGGGAGTATTCCTTCCCCTGGGTATGACGGTGGTAGCCACCAATCTTGCTTTGGAAGTTCCTCACCTGAGCGGAGATATCAGTGTGTACATGCTAATATGAGGTACTAGGGCATAGCAAATCTGGGAATCAAATTCGTTAGAGGAGCCTTTGGATTAGAAAATATTCCTTAGCAGGTGAACAAATGTACTATTTTCACTATTTCTCCCACATCCCAGAGAAGTTGCATATTAAATTGTTTGAAAAAATAGTTTGCTTGAAGGTGGATTTGCTTGAAAGGTGGATGTTGTAATGCTATGAAATACAATCAGAATATAACTGCCGGCAGAGGAAATTAGGATAAGCAGCAAAATGGAAACCTTTCAGAAATGGGAGTGGGAAGAACCCCCAAATCAACCTAATGATAATACTAGAATAGGGACAAAATTGTGTCATTCTTCTTCTTATTATTATTATTATTAACAAACATTTATATAGCGCCAGCAGTGTACCTGACACTTTACAAAGTAATAAAACAGACACGGTCCCTGCCCCTAGGGCTTACAATCTGAGAGACAGGAGCTGGGGGAGAGACTTAGGAAGGGGAACAGAGGGAGAGACAAGGGGTCTAACATTCATGAAGATGTGAGGTCTCAAGTGCACGTACTTGGCTTGGTTACGATGAGAATGACAGCAGGCAGGTCCATGTTGCAAGGATAAGGGTAAACTGATCGTAGGTATAGGAATAGTGGCTCAGCAGGATAAAGAGTCAGACAGAGATAAGCGAAAGAGGTGAGTTTTAAGGAGAGTGTCCAAAGTCTGAAGGGAGGGTGCAAGGCGGATGTGGACAGGGAGGGAGTTCCAGGCATGGGGGGGCAGCAAGTGAGAAGGGACGAAGGCGCTTAGAGGAGCAGGGAGCATTCTTGACATCCTTTACAGTGCCAATAACTTCAGTGGAACTTGGAATGGAATCAAGGTCACGTGTCATATTCAACCTGAATAATTCAACAAGTCCCCTATTTTGTACAGCAGAGGAGAACTGAACTATTAGGCAAGCTTAATACATAGCAGACAGATGTAACCAGACTAAAAAACAAAGATGGTATCGAAGCTATTTCTTGCATATAAACATTCTCATTGTGATATCAAGGCTTGTGTTCCAAAATATCTTGTAGGAAAAGCCCTCAAAACCTGTTGGGTCTGTAAGTCTAAATTTAAAGGCGGTGAAGTGTAGAGAGAAACATACTTAAGTGTTTTGTTAGAAGGAAGTTACAGAAGAGTGTCTTTCTGGAAGAGAATTCGAGTTCTTAAAAGTATGAATTCAACAGGGTTGGGATCTTCCCTTGGGTTCCATTTCCTTTCAGTCCATCGTGGAGGGCTTCTTGGCTTTTCTATGAAAACAACCCTTGCTAAGTGACTGTGCTGTGTGTCACCTGAAGGCTTCATAAATTATTTACTATAATAAAATATCCTTCCACACATAGGAACAGAAAAAAACTGCATCTGGGAACTGATTCATACGAAGTCTGAATTAGAAGGAAGGCCTGAAACCATCTTTCAGTTGTGTAGCAGGTAAACGTAACATGAAGATTGTTTTGACAAATTACACTAATGGGATAAGAGGAGAGGAGGACCTTTTCTTTTTTTCTGGTTGGCTTACTTTTCCTGACGTACCACACTTTTAAAACACCTATCAAACTTAACATGTTCTTAATGGGGTGGAAGTTCAATTCTCAAAAATATGTGTAAATTTGACTCATCCTGAGTTCCCCCTTGCACTGAATTCATTGCATTTGAAAAAGAAACTAGCTCATCAAAAATTCAAGAAAAGGTATGAGAAACAATTTAAAAAGTGTACAATTTCTAGCAATGTGATATTAGAGAAATGAAAATACCAAACAGTACTCCTCTTCTGTAGCAGAGGATAGATGGTAGTATTAGGGCTGAGGAAAAGGAAAAGGCTAGCATCATATTGGTGTCGCAGATGGCAACTGGCCTGACAGATGAGGTTCCATATGTTTGACCTAATATTCTGCACCAGCCTAGAATGGTAGTTCCAATTATAGAGTGTGTTGAAAGACACCATTGTCATGGTTAGATCTTTATCTTCTAAGGTCCTGGATTCCCAGGCCTTTTCTATGCTTCTGTCAGGGGATTTTTTTTTATTTTATTTTTTTAATTTACTAAATTTATACCCCACCCCTCCTGGATTGGACCAGTTAGGTTGGTTCATCCCTGGGAGACTAGTACAGTGAATATGATTCTAGAACTCACTTTGCTGTTGATGGCCTTGTTCACTTGTGGAATAGTACACAGAGCTTAGTAATCAACACAGTGACATCCAGGCATCCATTCCCACCGCTGCAACGACCCAGGTCCAGAAGCTATTAAAAGAAGATAGGTGGTTACAGCACAAGTGGTGCTTGTTTCATGCCAGAGTTGACTAATTTTGGCATAGATCTTTTCTTGGAGTGAACCAAAGCTTTTTATTTTGCTGTCATAACATCTGCTAAGTGCTATGAACTTAGCAGAACTGTCCCAGGTGATGAATGATCCAGTAAACCTGGGCTGTCTGTGCCCAAAGCTAAAAAAACATCTATTGCCTGCTATGAGTTTGCTACCTACTTTCCAGCAAAATCTCTTGTATTTCAGCAATCTTACTTGGATTTACTTCAATCAGTGTTGCCTGCCAACGCAAAGGGTATGCTTGGTGGTTGCAAGTGACCAGTTGTAAATTATATTCATGTCCATTCTGGCTGGAGTTTTTAGCACTTGCCTTCAGGAGGGGCAGGTTACCGGATGGCCTCAAAATGGCAGTGATTCATCCCTTTCTCAAGAAACTCTCATTGGAGGCTGACTCTCCTGCCAGCCATTGTTCCATCTCCAACCTCCCCTTCCTAAGGAAGGTTATTTGAACAGGTGGCCGCCTTGCAGTTTCAGGTGCAGTGAGATGTCATTGGACTCCTGAATTCATGTCAGTCTGGCTTCTGTCTTGTCCTTTAGCCAGTTACCAATCCACAATAGGACACTGCCTCCTAGCCCATGACATTTAAATGTAACGCCAATATTTAAAAAGGGATCCAGAGGTAATCTTAGAAACATGGCAGGTGAGCCTGACGTGTGTCAGCAAAATGGTGGAAACTATTATTAAAAACAGAATCATGAGACACATGGCTTTAATGGGGAAGAGTCATCATGGATTTAGCAAAGGGAAGTCATGCCTGATTAACCTACTGGAATTTTTTGAGAGTGTGAACAAGCATGTGGGTAAGGGAGAGTCAGTTGATATAATGTATCTGGATTTTCAGAAACCATTTGATAAAGTCCTTCATGAGACTCTTGAGAAAATTAAAAACTCATGGGATAGGAGGCAGTGTCCTACTGTGGATTGGTAACTGGCTGAAGGATAGAAAACGAAGAGTAGGACTAAATGGTCAGTTTTCACAATGGGGAGTAGTAAATAGCGAAGTGCACCAGGGATCTGTACTGAGACCGGTGTTGTTTAATGTTTTCATTAATGATCTGGAAAGGGGAGTGAGGTGCTAAATTTTGCAGACGACACCAAGTTATTCAAGGCAGACAAAACACGAGCAGACTGAAGAATGGCAGGGGGATCTTGCAAGACTGGGTGACTAGGCAGCTAAATGGCAGAAGAAATTTAATGTGGACAAGTGTAAAGTGATGCACGTAGGGAAAAACAATCCGAACTTCAGGTATGCAATGCTGGGTTCTAAATCAGGAGTTACTGTACTCAGGAAAAGGGCCTTGGAGTCATTGTGGACAATTTTCAGCTCAGTGTGCAGTGGCTGTCAAAAAAGCAAGCAGAACATTAGGAATTCTTTGTAAAGGGATAGAGAATAAAACTGAAAATATGCCACTATATAAATCGATGGTGCAGCTGCACCTTGAATATTGTGTGCAGTTCTGATTGCCCTGTTTCAGAAAAGATATCGTTGAAATAAAAAAGGTACAGAGAAGGGCAATAAAAATGATGAGTATGGAATGGCTCCCCTGTGAAAAAAGGCTGGATAGGTTAGGGCTCTTCTTCTATTCAGCTTGGAGAAGACACTCCAGAGGGGATACGATAGATGCTTATAATGATGATTGGTCTGGAAAATGTTAATAGGGAACAGTTATTTACCCTCTCAAGTATTACTAAAACTAAGGGACACTCCAGGAAACTTACAGATAGCAGATTTAAAACAAACAATTATTTGCTCAATCAATGCACAATTAAGTTGTGAAATTGGTTGCCAGAATATGTAGTATAGCTGGTTTTAAGAAAGGATTGGACAAGTTTCTGGAGGATAGGTCCATTAGCGGTAATTAACCAGATAGCTTTGGGGAATGTAACCTCTTACTGTTGGAAGCTGGGCGTGAACAACAGGGAATGGATCACCTCATTGTGACCTGTTGGGGGTACTTCCAAATGACTGAGATCGGCCACTGTTGGAGATGGGCCATTGGTCTGAACCAGTATGGCACTTCTTATGTTTTTATGTTCTTAACGGTGAGACTAGACTACTGCAGTGCACTCTATGGCTGCCCTTGGAGAATGTTCAGAAGCTGCAGCTGGTCACTAGGAGCACAGAAATACCCTGTGTTTCATAGTTTGCACTAGCTTCCAATAGCTTTATGGACACAATTGAAGGTGCTGGCTTTGACATATAAAACCCCAAATGGCATGTGCCCTACGTATCTGAAAGGCTGCCTCATCCTATATATCCTATCACACCTCCTTGCATGTACCATCGGTGCATGAACTCCATACAGCTGGGGACATGTAGAAATGTGTTCTTGGTGGCTGCTCCACAGTTATGGAACTCCTGTCTCCTGGAGGCAAAGCCCAAGTCTGAGCCTTTTCTAGAGACTGTAAGACATTTTTATTCAGCCAAGGATGGATTTAGGTGAGGCATGGGGTAGGGAATTTTAAATGGCTTTATTTTGGTATAGCACTTTTATGTATTTTATAAACCACCTGAAACCTAGGGATATATAAATTTAAATACTAAAGAATTAAAAATGTTGGGTAATCTGATGAACTTGTGTTACTGTTGCCTCAAATCTGCAGTGACTGCGAAAGCAAGACAAACATCATCAAGGTGATTCGTTCAATACTGAGGGAGAACTTCAGGCGTCACATAAAATGTGAGTCACCATTGGAGAAAACGTGTAAAGAACGCCTTGTTCCACTTAAGAATCGGATTCCAGTTTCAGCCAAATTGGGTAAGAATCCATTTCCAAGCTGAGAAATCAAAACGTTTATGTCCCTACTGCTTAGGTTTCATAATCGTTAACATGACCACTAAGTACAATTTTATACATTTGCTCCCCTTTCTGTCAGACCCCACTGTCCCGATTGCCTGTTCGGCTAATTAAAAAATCACACTCGTGGCTTTCTGAAGTCTTTTGCATATAATGAGTATGGAAATGTGTGTAATTTTGCTGGGTTGTGAGGTGAGAAATCAATTGTTGTCAGAATGCTACTACCAATGTTTTGATTTCATCAAAAATACAAGAAGTTTTTTGGCCAAAATGGAACTCATTGAGTGTAACATTTAAAAGGGTGTAAGCTTGTATTACTGCAGTAATTTTATATATTAGTTACAATCGTCTTTCATAAAATTTTCATTTTAGTGAAAAATAGGATAAACATGTCTCTTATACTTGCAGCTTCCTCAAGATCCTTGAAGCTACTGAAGAATTCTCCCAGTAATGAGTGGAATGCTGATCTGGGGAAAGGAAGCTTACTGGATTCTGATGAATGCAGTCTAAGCAGCAGTACTCAGAGTAGCAGCTGCCATACCACAGAAAGCATACAGGAATCCAAGAATTCATCTCCTGTGAAACACTTGCAGAACTGTGCATCAGATTTTTCAAACAGCCTTGTCAAGGAATCTGATATTCTCAGTGATGATGATGATGACGACTATCATCAGATTCTAAAGAAGGGCAGCCCTACTAAAGACATTGAAATACAATTCCAGAGGTTGAAGATTTCAGAGGATCATACCGATGATGCAGAGCCAGAGCTGCCCACTGAACAAGAGCCTGGGGATGGTTATAAGACAGGTGAACATCCCAAACTAGTGCGTGCACACTTCTGTCCAATAAAACGGAAAGCAAACAGTAAAAGACGTGACAAGGGAACTTTACTGACAATGCAGGAACATCACCAGTCTCTTGACAGTCACTCTGATAATGCAAATTTAGATTTGAATTCTATTTTAGAGAGGGAATTTAGTGTACAGAGTTTAACTTCTGTAGTTAATGAGGACTGCTTTTATGAAACAGTAGAGAGACATGGAAAATCTTAGCTACCTGATTACTATGTGACCTACCAGCTTATTTAGAGTTTAACTTTAAGTCCACATAAAATTTGACTGACTCACTTGTTTTGCTTTAAAACTGGTGATTAACATGAGGATTCAGGAAAATTACTGTTTAGTTTGTGCACTAATACGTTTTTCTACAAAAAATAGTTGTAAAGGATTCTTAAGTTATTTTAATTTATTTTGGATCAGAGAAACTAGGTTAACGTGCCAAGAGTCTGTAAATTAGTTTATCCTTTTTGAGCATTTAGTATCTTTTTGAAAAAGCCAAATGCATTCTAATTATTTTAAGTTTTATGTGAAAAAGGGAGTGGATGAAAAAAATTCTACAGCTTTAAAGAGGTCAAAATAATTTCCATTCTTTGGGCATTTTTAGCAGTTTTTATTTTTTGCTTTATTTAAAGCAGAATTAAGTTATTTTTATGTGTTTTAGTGCACAAGAGTGCAGAAGTTTCACTTTTGCAAGATGCTGTTTATACTGAACTTTATATATATATATATGTAAATATAAAAAATTGTATACTGTAATCTTTTATTTGACTGTATTTTTATTTTCTCTACCAACCTGTACAGTAAAAGGAACTTAAGTATTGTATATAACACTGACTCTTGCTTTTTATTCTTCAGTTCTATCCTTCTGGACGTTTAGACATTGAATTCACTATCTTCCTTAGAGCCACTTGAGTGCACTTGTAGAAGGTCTTTCAAAGTGTTTTTAAACAAAAGCAGCAGGACACCCACATGTACAGGACGTGCATGGGGAGGACTTCACACAGGTGGCTCCTGGCATGGCTGCCCTGTCCATGGAGGCAACTACCTGGCCTGCACAGGGCACTCTGGAGTTTTCTGCAGTGCTCTGTGCAGGGCCTTGGTGGCTGTTGCATGGGTCACAGGAATATGCCTCCCTACGCACCCACACAAGCAGTTGGACATGTGGGGTTGTGGAGGACCATGCATAGACACGTCTTGTTTGGACACACCCAAAGGTTGGCCTGTGCGCTAATTGGTTGGTCGTGGAGGAGAAAGAGGAAACAAAACAGCATCAACTACTATTTATTAAGGTGAAATAGTCAAGAAAATTATAATGCACTTCTCACACCTACAAAATTCCTTGGTTTACCACAGTCCATTTTCTTTTACGCTATATGTAAAATGGTACAAATAATGATGTTAAATGTTCCTCCTCCAGTGGATCTTCAAATGTCCTGTTTGATTAATAGTTGTTATAGCTGGTTGTCTTCATCACAGTGTGAGGGTTTTTTTCTGTTTAGTTTCTTCTCCCTCAGTTCTTCCCTAAAGTTGTAAGCAAAAAGGTTTGGGTCTTCGTCACACATTTTCCTGTATACATCACAAAGGTTTTTAAAATTGAATATGGAGAGCTGCGCTGGACACAGGGTTGGATCCACATCTGCCGTCATCAGTAACTGCTTAGTTTTTTCCAAACGTACAGCTTCCGGAAACAGGATTCTAAAGGGAATAATAGGGACAAGGCTCAAAAAAATCATGCAACTTTTTTTTAAAAAAATAAAATAAATCTTAATAGAGAGAAGTCTAATTAAACATTAGTTATAGGCTGGGGAGTATACTTAACTTCTAAACAGGATTGGAAGTATTAAGAAAATAGATGAAACCATTAGGAAGTAATGACACTTCAAGTACATATTTTAACACCCTTCTAAATTGGTCTCTACCTTGAAGGACTAATTCTATTCAGAGGAGGGCAGGGCAGGGAAGATAGGTGATCAAAAAGTTTCTGATGATACTAGCTAACCATCTTGATAACTTTGGAGACCTACCTTAGGGAAAACATGTTTAAAATTTAGAATGGAGGAATATGTGTTCTACTCTCTGTTGTAGACTTTGGGTGACAACAGTCATGACGCTAACTCCGCTTTAACATTTCTTACACAGGTTGCAGGGCTGTACTGGTGCCCTATGCAGCCCTGCAACATGCATAAGAAATGTTCGCGTCATGTCTGTTTTCGCCCTTAGAAAGTCACTTAACCTCATTGGTCTTTCAAGGTTGTCATTGATAACAAAGCTATTATTTACCTACCTCACAGGGGCACTGAAGATATTTAACACTGGTGCTGGAAAATAACTGGGGAATCTCAAATTAAATCACTGTGTAATGATAATGGTATAATAAACTATCCTCTCAGTTGTTAGGGATTTTAGAACAAAAATGCAGAATTTTTCCCCTTAAAAGGAATTTTAAGATTAAAAAATGAATCTATAACTATACTCTACATAAAACAAATGCAGTGTCTTTTCCGGTCAATAATTCACTGAATGGCATCTGCTCTTTCTGAACCAACAGATACCTGTGGCCGTGCTTGTTCCCACCCTCAGGTGGCATCATAAAGGGAAGCTGCCCTGAGGGCATGGCTGGGCTGGCCTAAGCTGGGTGGTGGTAGCTGAGGGCTGTGTGCTGGTGACTGCCTGGACCCCGCCTACACCTGTGGCTGTGCTTGTTCCCACCTCCAGGTAACATCACAAAGGGAAGCTGCCCTGAGGGCGGTGGCCGAAGGGTACTGCCAAAGGGTGCCGTGCCGTTGGCAAGGCGGCTATCGGCTATCATCTATACTGTGCAAAGTGGCCACAGTCACAACTGCCTGGAGCGTGCCGTCGCCTCCCCCCTGCCTGACTGGGAGCAGGGGGGTGAAGACATTTGGGGAAGGGGGGGTAAAATTTGGGTGGTGGGTTGGGTGGCTTTGGGTTGGTTGTGGTGTGGGGGTTAGTGAGTAAGGGGGTTGGAGATATGGTGGGGTGATTTTTGGGGGGTGGGTGGAATTGGTGGCCTTGCCCTTGTGGCAGGAGAGGGAGGTAGGGGAGGTGTGGAGGGGAACCCCTGGTGTGAGCGGAGGTGACCCTTCAGGGTGGAGGGTTGCCCACTGGTGGCAGAGGTGGGCAGGGAGGGTTTGGGGGTGGGGTTCCTCCTGCTGGCCTGTCGGGGCAGCTTATGGAGGGTGGGTGTCTAACGGGGTTCTCTGAGGATGGGAGGGCTTCCGCAACCATCGGGGTCGTCATGGTCCAAAGGGGAGGTGTGTTCTATCAGTGAGGAGGAAGCAGTGCCTTGTGCCCGTTCCCCTCTCAACCCCCCACGTGGGTAGGTTGTGGGGAGGCTCAGGAGGCCCCAGGCCTTGGTTTGGTGCTGCTGAATGCGAGAGCAGTTGTCAGTAAATCATCTACCATCCGGGAGTTAAACCTGGAGTGGGACGCTGACCTCATGTGTATTACAGAGACCTGGCTGGACAATGAATCGGGCCCTATTCTGGCCGAACTTGTTCCAGCTGGGTTCTCTGTGCAGCATCAGCTTTGGCTGGGGGGGCATGTAGCCATCGTTATCAAAGATGCATTGTCTTTTAGGAGGTATCCGGTGCAGGCTCCACCAGGTGTTGAGTGTCTCCATCTTGTGTTGGATTTGGCTGAGGACAGATGCGGTTCTTTGCTGCCCTCGTTGCATCTGCAAAGTCACGTCCAGCAGAGCTTTTCCAGGTGGTGAAATGCTCAGTCAGTCCGCCTGCCTCCACCTAGACCTGGAGCAATCCAGTGATTGCTGTGACCGGTTTATTGAGTACTTTGTAGATAAGATCACTCGCATCCGCCACGATTTTGGTACCACAGTTATTGCAGAGGATCATCTTGGGGCTATGGATGCCCTGTCCTATCCTGTTCTATGGGTTTGGTTTCAGATGGTGTCGCCTCCCAATGTGGAGTCCTTGTTGGGATCTGTTCGTCCAACTACTTGTGAACAAGATCCGTGCCCATCCTGGTTGATAAAAGTCAGCCAGGAGACGTTACGGCTGTTGCTGGCTGGGGTGATCAGTGCCTTACTTCGGGAGGGAGGGTGCCTGATTGAGACTGTGGTTAGGCCTCTGCTCAAGAAACCATCTCTTGACGCTGCAGCCCCCGTAACTTATTGACTGGTCTCTAACCTCCCCTTCTTAGGGAAGGTTATTGAACGGGCTGTGGCACGGCAGCTCCAGGAACATCTGGACCGCACCTGTTTCCTTGACCCCTCTGCCTGGTTTTTGGCCTGGTTATTGTACGGAGACTGCGTTGCTGGCCTTGGTCGACGATCTCCGTCTGGTATTGGACCAGGGTTGTCAGACCCTGTTGGTCCTGCTAGACCTTTCGGCTGCATTCAACACTGTCGACCATGAAGTGTTGGTGACCCGCCTGCGGGACTGTGCCAGGATTGGCGGGACGGCCTTGGACTGGTTTCGTTCATTCCTGGTTGGGAGAACTTATGGGGTGGTCTTGGGAGAGTGTATATCTTCCCCCCGGGACCTCACATGTGGAGTGCCGCATGGGTACTATTGTCCCCCCTCTTGTTTAATATCTATATGCAGCTGTTAGGTGAGATCGTTTCAGTGCATTCAGTGTCATCAGTATGCTGATGACACTCAGCTCTACCTCTCTTTTTCTACCGACCGAGGTCACGCAATCTCCTTCTTTTCCCAGTGCCTGTCAACTGTGGGGGCTTGGATGAGGTTGAGCCATCTGCAGCTGAATCCTGAAAAGATGGAGGTGATGTTGGTGGGCGAGGGCTTGGGGGTGGTTGAATCTCCTCTTGTTGGGGGGGTTCACCCTCTCATGGTCTCTCAAGTGCGGAGTCTGGGTGTGCTCCTCAATTCACAGTTCAGCCTGGAATCTCAGGTTGTGGCTGTGGTGGGGAGTGCATTTTGTCTGGTGGCTTCAGCCACATGTCTCAGACTCCGACCTCGCCACTGTCATCCATGCCTTCACCACCTCGAGGCTGGATTACTGCAACGCGCTCTACATGGGGCTGCCCGAGAAGTTGGTCCAGAGGCTGCAGCTGGTGCAGAATGCCGCGACCCGTCTCCTTACAGGGGTGGGCTGCAGGGAGCAGATGATACCAGTGCTCCAGGCTCCGTACTTGCAGCCTATAAATTTATTTTTTATTTATTTTTGTCATTTTATATCCCACCCCTCCTGAGAACAGCTCGGGGTGGCTAACAATTTTAAAAGTATAGAAGTACAATAATAAAATAGAACAATCATAATAATAGAATCATTTTAAAACAGGGTTAGAACAAAAGAATAAAAAGAGAAATATCTAAGGGTAAGGTGCAGTAAAAACCCCTAATCCCCCTCCCCAAAGGTCTGGGCGAACAACCAGGTTTTACAAGCCTGCCAAAATGTTAAGAGGCTTGGAGCCGGGTCAGCTTCCTCTGGGAGGGAATTCCAAAGAATTCCCAGCCACCGAGAATGCCCCCTCCATTGTGGTCCCCCGCTTAACATGGGGGACCTCCAAGAAGGCACCCCCGGCAGACCAAAGGAGCCACTCTGGGGCACAGAGGGCGAAGGGGCCCCTGAGGTACAAGGGGGCCCAGACTGTGAAGGGTCTTATAGATCAACACCAATACCTTGAACCTGGCTTGGCACGCTATCGGTAACCAGTGCAGAGTCCAGAGCACAGGTGTTATGTGCTCCCAACGACCCATCCCCGTCAGGAGCTGGGCCGCCGCATTCTGCACTAGCTGCAGTCTCCGAACCAGGAATGAGGGCAGCCCCACTTAGAGCACTTTACAGTAGTCCAGCCTCGAGGTGATGAAGGCATGTACAAGGGATGCCAGGTCCGGCCCGGAGACGTACGGACGCAGTCTCCGCACCAGGTACAACTGGCAGAAGGTTCAAGGTGCTGGTTTTAACCTTTAAAGTCCTTCACGGCCTGGGCCCTACTTATCTACAGGACCGCCTCACTCCCCCCTGTGCGTGTGCAACCTTTGAGATTGTCCGTGGGAGACTTTTTGGAGGTTCCCCGGGCGAGGCGGGTGGCC
>QEPC01000281.1:1696122-1713359 GCA_003113815.1 Sphenodon punctatus
TAATAATAATAATAATTTGTAAAGCATGGACAGCACTCATTGTAAGTCAAATTTTAAATAGAGGCTGCCAAAGACTTTACACAAAAACAGTCTAGCAGAACTCCTCTGGGTCATTTGCTTAGATACCTTGCATTCTAGAGAAAAAACTATATAGTGAGCTATATGAGCCCTTGCTTTTGGAAAGAAAAATTCAGAAGCAATGTTAGATGCACTTTAGAATTTAGTAGGAAACCTGGTTTACTGTGGAAGACAATTAAAATCTCAAGGCTGCATCAATATTTTCTTCTGGAAAAAAAGCCAAAGCATTTCCCCCAGCATTCACTCCATTATAGGCACTTTTTCTTTAGAACACCAGGAAAGCTGCCTTGTTACTATGGCAACAGATACAGGAAAATGCTTTTTACTTGTAATTGGACACTTCTTCAAAATTACACACATTATTTTCCTATTCTTTCCATTTTATGCATATAAAAAGCCTGGAATTACAAAAACCATTAGAGAGAATCGAAGTGGCTTTGAAATATACTAATTCATTTGTTGGTAATCATATATACAAGCCTTTCCACCTTATTTTCCAAATTACTAAAAAAAAAATTAATTAAAATTAACGGGTAAAACTATATAGAAATGTTCTTTAAACGGTATTATGCTCACTACCACCCCCTGCTGTCCAGGTTTGTTCCTAATACAATAGAGATTCATGTTCCATGTTGCAATAGCCTGGGTTGTAAACACACAAGTTAGACTGGGGTGAAAACAAATAAGACAGTGGCCAGCCAGATCCCTTCACCACCCTGTGGAGTGGCAATATAGCCACCACTCTTTGGGCCACCATGTAGAGCAAAACAAGTATGCAGCCCCCCCTCGCCAGTCAATCTGGGCAGGCAGACAACCGTCTCACTTTCCCCACACCACAGGTTGGACCGAGGAACCAACACAGGGGCAAGCATTTGAACCTGTACTGCCCAGCTCCACTGGCAACCCCCCGCCCCGCCAAGTATCTCATCCCCTGTCATGGCCAACCACGAGCAGGGTTGCACAGGAACTAATAGTGGGAAGGGTACAAATTAGCCCTGATTAGCCTGACTGAACCAACCTCAACCCACCACTCTGCATCCACCACCTTCTGTGGACAACACATCGGGTAGTAGCCAGCCACATGGGGCGAACAGCAGCAACCTAACAGATGGCCAGGTGAATTCCTGGCTGATGGGGACTAAAGGGGGCAAAATCTCACCTGTTTTCACACTGGGTCTGTCCATTACCCTATGAATGATGAAAACAAATGCATTTAAAAACAAAACATCAGCCAGTTCTCTGTTCTGTTGGGATGAGCACTTTTGTGTGTCAGATGTGACACCCCGGCCCATGGCCACGCTTACCCTAGCATGGCCACAAGTCAAGGTGTCAAGTCTGCTCCCGCCCCACCAGATATTTACCACGGGTGGGAGCAGAAGTTATCCCGGACCGTGGTAGGGTTAACATGGGATGTGCACTGGGCTCTCAGCCAGCACACATCCCATGTTAAGCCCTACTACGGTCCAGGGTAAGCAAACCTGGACTGTGGTAGAGAGGGTCACCACATCTGATGGCCCACTCCACCTAACCCCGGCCTGTGGTCAGAGCAATTCTGGGTAGGCGTGGCAGCCTCATAGGCCACTGCACCCACCTGTCAGGTAGGATCTGGGGCCGCGCTGAGGAGCACGGGGGGAAAGGCCGTGTGGATCCACGTCTGCATGTCCACTACCCTCTCCCAGCCCCCTCCACAGCCCTGGCCAGCTGAACGTTTGAGGGGGCTCTCCCCAAGGTGGGTTTGTGGTGGGCAAAAAGCCCATCGCATCTAAAAATACCCTCATTGCTATCCCAGCGTTTGGAGGCCGTGGCGGAGTGGATGTGGCAGAGCAGACTGAAGCTCAACCCCGATAAGACGGAGATGATGGTGGTGGGGAGGGCGAGGTGTCGGCCCCCCTGACTGGGAGGGTTCGCCCTCCTATAGCTTAGCAGGTTTGGAGTCTGGGGTGGTGTTGGACTCGGATCTCCGCCTGGATTGACAGGTGGAGGTGGTGGCGAAGGCCGCCTTCCGCCATTTGTATCTAGTGCGGAGGCTGCGTCCATACATCTCCAGGCCCGACCTGGCCTCCCTCATCCATGTCTTTGTCACCTCGAGGCTGAACTACTGCAATGTGCTCTACGTGGAGTTGCCCTTGTTCCTGGTTCGGAGGCTGCAGCTAGTGCAGAATGCTGTGGCCCGTCTCCTGATGGGGACGGATCGTCGGGAGCATATAACACCAGTGCTCCGGACTGTGCACTGGTTGCCAACAGCGTGCCGAGCCAGGTTCATGGTATTGGTAATGATCTATAAGGCCCTTCACGGTCTTCGTACCTCAGGGACCTCAAGGCCCTTCGTACCTCAGGGACCGCCTCGCCCTCCGTGCCCCAGAGCGGCTCCTTCAGTCTGCCAGGGGTGCCTTCCTGGAGGTTCCCTGTGTTAAGCGGGGGGCCACTATGGAGAGGGCATTCTCGGTGGCTGGGCCGCATCTTTGGAATTCCCTCCCCGAGGAAGCTCGCCTGGCCCCAAGCCTTTTAACATTCCGACGGGCTTGTAAAACCTGGCTGTTCGCTCAGGCCTTCGGGGAGAGGGGGAGGAGGGGATAGGGTTTTTAGCTCTTCCTTGCCCTTATTTTATTTTTATTTATTCTCCTACCCTTGTGATGTTTTAAATAGTGTGATGTTTTTTAAAATTGTTTTTATGAATGTTTTATTTAGCTGTACGTCGCCCCGGGATGCCGTAAGCATATGGGGCAACTCATAAATGCTTAAAATAAATAAAATATAAATTAAGGTGGCTTGTACCAGAGAAGCTCTTTGAGGACAGGCGTTTATTTTATTTATTTTGTGACACTTTTAGCCCGCTCCCTTCTGCACACACGGCAGCTTGGGGCAGCTCACAAAGCAACATTGCAAATATAAAACCAATAATTAAAATCAAAAGCATAAAATGTATAAAACCCATTAAAAAGGTGGAACTAAATCCCCCCCCAAATCTCCCTCCCCAAAGGTCTGGCACAACAGCCAAGTCTTACACTGTCTCCGGAAAGAGGGAAGGTCAGGGGCCAGGCGGGCCTCTGACGGGAAAAAATTCCACAGCCTAGGAGCAGCCACCGAGAACGACCTCCTCATCATCGCCACATGGGAAACCGAGGGAACTTAAGACTTGGGCGTCCCCGGTAGACTGCAAGGACCGCACCACGGCTCAGGGCATGAGGCAATCCTGCAGGTAAGTGGGGCCCAAGCTGTTTAGAGCTTTATAGGTCAACACAAACACCTTGAATTGGGCCTGGAAGACAACAGGCAGCCAGTGCAGAGAATAGAGCACTGGTGTAATGTTCTCGCAATGACCCATCCTCATAAGGAGACTGGCTGCCGCATTCTGCACCAGCTACAGCTTCCGACCGTCACATGGGGTAGTCCCATGTAGAGTGCAATGCAATGGTGCAGTCTAGAGGTGATGAAGGCATGGATGATAATGGCCAGGTCAGAATCGGAGACATACGGTCACAGCCGTCGCACCAAATGTAACTGGTGAAAGGTACTCCTCGCCACAGCCGCCACCTGAGAATCCAGGCGGAGCTGTGAATCGAGAAGCGCCCCCAGACTATGGACCTGAGTAGCTAAAGGGGTGCAAACCCCATCAAGTGACAGGAACCACCACTACTTCAGCCCTACCCACCAATATCACCTCCATCTTCTCGAGATTCAGCTTCAGACGGTTTGCCTTCATCCAATCCCCCAAAGCCGCCAAACACTGGGTAAGCACCAAGACTGCTGCATCTGGGTCTGCAGAAAATGAGAGGTAAAGTTGTGTATCACTGATGACAACGTACGCCAAACCCTCTCACGACCTCACCCAAAAGCTGCATATACACACTGAACAAGAGCGGGGACAGAATAGAATCCTGCAGAACTCCACATGTGAGGTTCCAGGAAGAGAATGAACACTCACCAAGCACCACCCACGGAGTTCTCCCCCAGCCAGGAAGGAGCGGAACCATTCAAGAACAATTCCATCCACCCCGGCCCGGTCCTGCAGCCAGGCCACCAACATCTCATGGTCAACAGTATCAAATGCTGCCGACAGATCTAGTAGAAACAAAAGAGACTATCTGCCCTGATCTAATTTATGGCGCAGGTCGTCAACCGAAGCCACAAGTGCAGTCTCAGTGCCAAACCCAGGGCGAAAGCCGGACTGCGAAGGATCAAGAAAACTGACCGGATGCAGATGCCCCTGAAGCTACCAAGTCACCACCCGTTCAAAAAACTTTCCTAAAAAGGGAAGGTTAGAGACTGGCCGACAGCTGGCAAGGGAGTCAATATCAAGCGATGGTTTTCTGAGCAGAGGCTGCACCACCACCTCTTTAAGGCGACCCGGCACTCTGCCCTCCTTAATCAAAGCATTGACAACTCCGGGCAGTAACGTTCCTTACGTCTCCTGACAGGCCTTAACCAGTCAGGATGGGCATGGATCTAATTCGCAACACATGGCTCTGACCGCCCCAAGGACATCCTCCGCATCAGCAGGCAACGCCCATCGAAACTGATCCCATGAAACTGGACAAGGCAGGGCTTCCAATTACCTCAGGTTCTTCCACTGCTACAAGTGCAGCGTCGAAGTCGTGGTGAATCCAAGCGATTTTATCCACAAAAAAGTTGACAAACACGTCACAGCGAGCACTGGACAATTGCAGTTCCAGGCGGAGAGAGGCCGGACTCACCAGCCTCTGCACCACCTGGAAAAGCTTAGCTGGACACGACTTTGCAGATGCTATGACGGTAGCAAAGAACGCCATCTTTGCTGCCTGCACTGCCACAGCATAGGCTCTTTAACTCTATGCTGCAATCGATTTGGCTTCAGCACGAATACGGCGCCACCGTCGCGCCAACCACCGGCCTTTCTGCTTCATCCATTGCAGGTCTTCTGTAAACCAAGGGGACTTGCGTTGTTGGTGGTCAGGAAGTAGATGCTTAGGAGCCATTCAGTTGATGGCCTCAGCGAGCAAGATGTTCCAAAAAAGCTACAAGGACATTGAGTGAACTGTCATCAAGATTGGGAGGTATTTCCCCAAGAGCATTCTGGAACCTTTCTGATTTCCATAAGTCTCCGGAGACGAAGCAACCTAACCGGTTCAGCACCTATCTGGCAGCAGACATGTGCCAGGAGACCGGTCCGGAGGAGGTAATGGTCTGTTTAAGATGAGGATGGGCTGTATGCATGATACACAGCAGAGCTATGCTAACTGCACTGTCAGACATCTCTTCTTGAGCTTCCATCTGCTCCTTCAAGAACTGAATTCCAAATGGAATTAACTTCACTAAGATCTTTGTCCTCCGTGTTGAGGTGAGCCCAAATCATAAAGTTCAGATCCAGATTTCAGTCCTTGTTTTAGCAAATACATTTGCTAAAACGCTGTTCAGAATCCTCTTTTTGTGCAGTAATTTATAACAGTGACATTGCTCAATATCCTTTATAAGTTTGGGTATTTTATTTCCTTCATTTCCCAGTATGGCTCCTCACAGTCTGCTCATGTTCTGACTACTATGAATAACTTGGTGTCATCTGCAAATTTGATCACCTCACTCTTAACACCCTTTTCCAGATCATTAATAAATACATTGAAAAGAACTGGTCCCAGTTCAAATCCTTGGGGCACACCACTTTTTATATCCCTCCATTGTGAAAACTGGCCATTTAGTCCCACTCTTTGCTTCCTATCCTTTAACCAGTTACCAATGCATAGCAAAACCCTCCCATGGCTTTTTAATTTTCTCAAGAGTCGTTTATGTGGGACCTTATCAAAAGCTTTCTGGAAATTGAGGTACACTATATCTGCTGGGTCTCCCCTGTCCACATGCTTGTTTACACCCTCAAAGAATTCCAAGAGATTAGTAAGGCATGACTTCCCTTTGCTAAATCCATGCTGACTCTTTGCCATTAAGCCATGTTTATCAATATGCCCAGTGATTCTGTTCTTAATGATAGTTTCCACCATTTTGCCCGGCACAGACGTCAAGCTTGCCTGTCTGTAGTTTCCAGGATCACCTCTGGAATCCTTTTTAAATATTAGGGTTAGATTTGCCACCCTCCAGTCCTCAGGTACAGTGCCAGATGCCAACGTTAGGTTACAATGTCACTTGGTTACAAAAGAAAGCCTCCCCAGGTAATTACAACCCTAACATTCTTTGAGCAAGTGACAGCACACGAGCATTTTAAGTTCTCACAAATCCTATGGCAAAAACAAGTTCCCCCACAGCTTAAAAAATGACATGAAGCTGTATTTATTTTACTGCACAATCAGCAGGTACCTCTTTCCCGCTTTTTAATTTCACGTGCTTGTCCGGGCCTCTTCAGCCGTACTCTGCATTTATCACATCAGTCTCATCTGCAAGCTTTGCCTCTTCATTCTTTCATGGGGCTCCTAGAAAAACCGACAGCCTGAAAGGAGGTCTACAGGAGGCTAAACACTATCAGTGTGAGGTATGTAAAACTTGTAAGTCATGTATAACCAAGGACATGTGTTCACTGTGTTTTTCCCACTGGTGGCAATGGGGAAAAAGCAGGGAACATGGGTGTCTGTGTATAATTATGTATAAATGGATTATTTCAAGCTTAGTATTATGTTTACCAGGAAATGTAGCATTATAATAAGTTTGCTTAAGGTATAAATTTTGTTCATTCAGACTCTCAGCTGTACTGACATCCTTTCTAAACTTTCCTTTTTAAAATGCGTGTCACAAATTTACTAGATTTCCTCATATCCTTTGCAAATGTTTGAATTGTTCATCACGGGATCTAGAAATTATTATGTATTTAGGACTAAGGGTTTATACGTGTTTTTGCCATAATCTCTTTGCTTTCCTCCTTAACAAAGTGTTTCTCCAACACAACTCATTAAACAAAGTAGTCCTTTATTCTCTGGTAGATGGAACTAAGACACGGCATGAGCAGCAGTGCTGCATTTGTGGTGGAAGAGAGAGAAAAAAAACACTCAAAGCAATTTTTGTTTAATAAAACGCCAGTTTTATGCGTGCAGTTTTATGTGGGGAACAGAGACCTTTGCGTACAAGAGAAATTGTATTTCTAAAGGGCATCCACAGTGGAGAAAACATCTCAGACCTCATTCAGAAGTAAGTGTTAAACATACAGAAATTTAACACGACAGTATTTTGTATTAAAGTTCACAGTGATTATACTAGGTTTTTCTATGCCTATAATTTAGCGTGTACTTACCTATTAATTAAGATGGGAAACTATCAGTGCCATGTTGTGGGTTCCTGCTGCTTGCAAGTTTGGATATGCCAAAACTTATTAAATGAAGCTAATACCTCAAAGTCGTAATCGGTTGCTCAAACTGTGCTTTTGAGGTAAGTTACAAATTGAGCATTGTAAATTAGCTTCAAAAATGGAATCTAAGCTGTGTCTTTCCAGAGTCTGACCATATCAAGTGCAGGAGCCCATTTGCTGAAGGAATTTCCAGCATTTTAACCAAACTGGAGGGATTTTAGAAAAGGGGAGGCCCTTTTTGAGGTATCTTGAATCACTTACGTTGAGAGGAATCACTGAGAGAACAGCTTGGACAAAATTCTAACACTGACTGTACTTACTTGGCTAGGATACTAGGCATATCTGGAAATATGCAAATATCCTCTAAAATAACTAAAATCGTCCTATCAAAGAAATTCAACCAATTCTCCAGCACCAAATATTAAAGCTGGTGTGATTTTCTTATTCATAAAGAAAGACTTAAACAATAAAACTCCTCACTAAAACCTTAAAACAGCAATGAGATTATATTTAAGTACTCATGAATCAGGTAAGGACCCAAATCACAAATTTATTCTGATCGATATTCAATGATCAAAATGCAAGAGAGCAGTTTTATTTTCAGATGCAAAGCTGAATCTACAAGTCTGCCATAAAAAATCATTTAAATTAACTGCGCAAATATTATCTGATAGTTACTTGCACCCAATGAGCATGGAACCATGGCATTTTTATAAAGTCAGATTTCAGTTTATAACTGTTCCTAAATACTATTTTTAAGGGAAGATTTTTGTAATTATACAATTCTTTCCAAAATATTTCTTAAAGGATATACAGCAGAAGTGGGTAAACTGTGGCTCTAGACACTCTTTGGCTCCATTGTGGTGAATGGATTTTTTTTAATAGATGCAACTCTCGAGAGTAGGAAACTCTGCCCACCCCCAATATAGTACAGAATCTAGTTCAGATGCCAGAATGACTACAGATCCTTCTGTTCAGTGTACACAAAGACTCGTGTGCAAGAATATTTTAGTACAGGCACCAACATCTCATTTATAGATAGAGGTTATATCTGCTGTAGAGAGCCGGTGTGGTGTAATGGCTATGTGCACAGTACGGGGAGGGGGGGGGGATGACGTGGTTCAAGTCTTGCCTTAGCCAAAAACTCACTGGGTGACCCTGGACCAGCTACAATATTCTCTTAGCCCATTCTACCTCACAGGGTTGTTGTGAGGATTAGAAGTTTTGTTTATTAGTTATATGTAAAGTGCTCCAAGTGCCATGGCAGGGGAGCGCTATACACAAATAAAGATTATAATTCTAATAAAGAAGAATATGTGTAGATTAACTATCCTCAAGAAGTGTCCCTCTAGGCAAGACTAGGAACAAGCTGTACTTTATGCTGACAGCAAATGCTGGCTTCTCAAAAGGCATTTTCAGGGAGTACTTTATATGGGTATATACGAGTTTGACAGTTCCTCATTTTCAGCGATCCTCAAGCAACTGTAGGCAAGGTAGCCTCACTGAAGTTAACGAAGTTAGTACTCGTACAGCACCTTAAGGCTCGGACTCTTGGGATCAATTACTAACCAAATGAACTACACTTGAGTTAGACTTGTTTTTTAATTGTACAATATTATCCACAGATGATGTCGGGACAATTTGATCAGGCACCTAGGATTTGACTCCAACAAATTCAATATCACCAAATCTTTGCTGTTTAGTTAGATATGGCTGCTGTGATGGTCTCCAATATAAGAGACAAAAGATGATACACAGGGCTCTTCTTCAGGCATGTAACAAGTCAGAAACACAGACTGATCAATGCAGGACAGGGAGACATATGAAAGTAATTATTTAGAAGGGAGTTGTTGAATCCTATCCCTGCCTCTATACAAGGTCCATTGCATAGAACCACAAATAGAATCCCAGTCCTGTTAACACTCTGCCATGAGTAACCTCATTGAACTATATGGTCAATAGGACTGCTCACAGTAGTAATGATAAGCATACAAACAAAGGCTGGCAAGGTTATGGCTTTGGTAAGCAGTCATTATTTTAGATAAACAAACCTGGTGAGTGAAATATTAGTGGTAAAAAAGGTAGAAATCTCTAGGCTTAGTAATTAAAAAGGCAAGACGGTGCTCCCTCCAAATATAAGTGATTGAGCTGAATAATTTCAACTTGCCATGAACTGCTGGTGTCCTGGGGGGTGGGGGGTGGGGGGGGTGGAGAGGGAAGCATACTGTAATGTTTAATGGCTGGAGAAATATGTAGAGCAAATTTCTAATCCTATGTCTTGCAGGATGCTAGGCAGAATTAAAAGCTATTCAGTATATCACAAGGAGGTTAAAACTTGATTTAGCACAGAATTACTAATGGGCATCTTAATTTTTAGTGACAGAGGCCCTTTTCACACAGGCGGCACCCACGCATGAACACCCAGATTTCTGGGTGTTCATGCATAAGTGAGTTTCATTTGAACCGTGCCACAGTTGGTTGGGGGTGGGTGGGTGGGTGAGCATGCGTGCTCTCACACACACACGCATGCACACCCATCCCCCACGCACAGAGGCATTGAACAAAACGGCGGTGCCTCCATGCATGGGTGATGGGTAGAGGTGGGGGAAGGTCTATGTGCACATCAGAACTCCCTGCCCACCAAGCGCACACGGATCGCGGCGCACACCAACACCCGCACGCTGTGGCCTGTGTGAAAAGGGACAGAGTTTAGCCCAAGACCCACAGATGATGGATAACACTAGAATTACTATTTTGGTAGTGCTACAGGTGTTTCTGAAATCATTCATGTGTTCTGAGAAATAGGTTTCTGTAGATGAAAAATGAATTTGCATATGGGCTATACAAATGATAGATTAGCCTCATTTAAAATATATTTCTACTTAATTTCCCCCTATATAATATAATCTAGTTACAGAATTAAAAAAAAGTTATTATTGTTAGAATAGCTGAAGTACAGGACTATTTTAATCACACACACACAGAAAATGTTGTATTTTTAAAAGTAAGCAGATGACCATCTGCCAACCCTTTTACTAGAAGTATCTTAAGACTATCATGTATTTTTCCTTCACGGAGACATGTATTTCAATTTATTGGCCAAACTGTACAATTTTAAACAACAGAAGTCACTTTGTCCAATACTACAGGATACCACTAAGCATGAATTTGACAATGCAAGTTTTTATCTGGCGACTCAGTCTGTATAAAAGGGCACCTCCTTCTCGTGCTTAGTTTCTAAAACGTCCGTTTGTAATAATTTATGTTCAAGTCCCCTGTAAACAGCTGCTCAGCTGTTCCACAGGCTTGCTGCTGGGTCCGGTTCACATATTCATTCAGATAGCTCTAATTTTAAATGCAAGCTTTTTTGTTTGCTTATTTCTCCTTTCTTTCCTCCTGCCCTTCTCCTCCCCCCTCCCCTTTTTCTATCACACACAGACGGCTACAGCCTTGGCTGGGAAGCTATCAGCCAGTTACATACATTTACAACAGGACAGGAACGGGCAGACAAAAGGTGACAGCAGATAATCATCATGGCATCAGCAGGTCTACAGTTCTTTGCTTTTATTTTAGCCTTATTTGGCATTTTTGGAGCCATCACAGCCACCTTGTTGCCCAATTGGAAAGTAAATGCAGACGTGGGTTCAAATATCATAACGGCTATAACACAGATGCAAGGGCTCTGGATGGACTGCACATGGTACAGCACCGGGATGTTTAGCTGTACACTGAAATATTCTATCCTGTCTCTCCCCGTCTACATCCAGGCAGCACGGACCACCATGGTACTGTCTTGTATCCTATCAGCTTTTGGGATCTGTATCTCCTCAGTAGGAATGAAGTGCACAAGGTTGGGAGGAGACAGGGACACCAAAAGCCAGATTTCTTTTGCTGGAGGGATCTGCTTCATCCTTGCAGGAATATTTGGTTTGGTACCTACCTCTTGGTACACAAGAGAGATAATTTCAAATTTTCTGGACCCAGCTGTCCCAGAAAGCAGTAAACATGAGCCAGGAGGAGCAGTTTATATTGGATTCATTTCAGCAGGGCTTCTGCTCATCGCAGGTGTGATCTTCTGCACTTCCTGTTTTAAAAAACAGCAGGGAGCAGCATGGATTTACCCTACCAAGCAACAGCAGTTCCCAGCCGCACAGCAAGAGAACAATGCAGGCTACAACCTGAAGGACTATGTGTAAATACAACTGTGTGTCTATCAGCTGGGGCTCCTATTCTGCCAAATGTGTTATTGTTTACCTTAGATTTCAGAAAACATCAAAACAAATGTTCTTTTCTTTGTTTGGGCTGTAGTTAATTTTTGGCAAGGTTTTTTTAAACTACATCAGAAAAGAACAGCAAGAAATAAAGTTTAAATAGTTGCTGTAAGCATTTATTCATTGCTGATTTCATAAAGAAAATTTTGCTTTCCAATTGAAATATAGGGAGAAAGGAACCAACTCAAACAGGGTAGACAGAATTAAACTAATAGCTAGTTGCAGCACAGATGCTTACATGCTAAAGGAAAAAAAATATATTTCAGCACATACAAAGTATCAGTAATGTACCAAACTCTGCTTTGTAGGTTTCATTTTAATTATGGGACAAACAAAACCAATTGTTTTCTCTATGCGAAACCCTACACAATTATTTTTTTAAAAATCACTGCTACATCTGCCTTTCATTTCCACTTCTCAACTGCCATGGTAACTAGATTTCTTTCTTTAAAAACCCAGCCACATTGTATATCAGCATATCAGGGGCTGAAGAACTGACACTGCCATTCAGATATTGCCAAAAATGGCGCTCTCACAAACAAAAAATAAATTCCCACCTGCTGTGGGTTTCATTTTTTATTTTAAAAGAAAGGTCTACTGGGCAGTCTTCAACTGTTGCTAATCTCAGACTAATCAGCGTATGCTAGGTTTGAGGAGGAACATGACAACTGAAATGTCATCATGACAGAGGAAACCTTTAACATACAGGTTACAAGCTGTACATTTATTAACATCAAAATCTTAGCCAGACGAAGTCTTTCAGTTATTAAATTATACGCTACTCATTGATTATCCAGCCTTATATACTTTTGGCCCTTTTAAGACTTAATCTTATGGGCCTGATGCAAAGTGCACTGAACGAAAAGAAAAGGCTTTTTTTATTCAATGCAGTTGGATCAGACCCATGGTTACTGGCTATTAGCCACACAAAATAACTAAGTGAAAACATCTTTGTTTACAAGTACTCTATCAGCCTGATTAACTTGGTCAATGTTCCACACTCCTCAAAAGCTTATCTTTCGCATGATAAAATTATTATTGATCACTGCAGGGGATGGTTCCTCCCACATATCACCCTAGATGTGAATAGAAATCTGAATTTGTGGATATAAAAGGGGAAAGAGATCCAAAATGTAGACGCTTGGGGGATATTACAACTCTGGAAAAGTTTCTCAGACTTAAATCAGATGAAGTTTATAAATTACAGCTTATTTCTTTTCAGAGACAGATTTTTAATTAATTTACTTCAAATACTGAAAGGTAGAGGTGTACTACAAGATAAATTAACATGACAGGTATTAAAATCACAGGAACATGAATAGCGTGCAGGAAGGACAGAGGTGTAATCTTCGCTTTGGAGTTTTATAAGCAATGTAAATTTTTGAACACATAAGAAGTGTTCTCTGGCTTAGATCCATTAGTTCAGAGCTGATGATGTTGTCCTCTCCTTGTATTTGGTATAAATTAGTGTCATGTGATTAAGCAGTGAGCATTAGAGTTTCATCCTTTGTTTTATTAATCAAGGAGATTGTTTTGCACCAACGCTGGAAATTCTCAGATCATCAGTAATTAAGAGTAGACACTTCGCCAGGAGCAGAACCAGAAAAAAACCAATGTTATTTAGATACTGTATGTAACACTTCATTTTCTAAGGCAGCTGTACTAAGCCTTTGTAAATAGTAGAGGTGTATAGTTTTCTTGAACTATAAACATTCTTGAAGTGGTGAATGATTGCTCAATTCCCATTACAAAAAAAGTGTGTATCAAATAATTTTTCTTTTTATTTCTAGATAAAACAACAAAACCTTTAGGAGAAATACAGAAAAGTATTTGCGATGTAATCAAAAATATAGTGTGGGGGCTATACAATCATCCCAGAAAGACTTCTTGCCAGGCTACTTAGAATAGGAATTGAAATTACTTGTTTACCAACAACGAATTCAACTTTAGCTTTTTGTTGAACAAGCACTATGAACCTCAACATATTTCTACCAAAAAAAAAAAAAAAAAAAGCAAAGCGGCTCTACACACAATATTGCTGTGTAATTAAGTCTGTGTATTAGACAACCTCATGACTCATGGGGGAAAGTTAGACAACAGAAATCATAATGCAAATCATGGTGAAACGGTTGTGAAAAATAGCTAATGTTTTGTCTACTGATGCCTACAGCTTTCTGCTCTTGCAGTAGTTTCTATTTTGTGTACTTTAGAATGAAAATTTCAATAAACCAAAGTTTCAAACTTTAGGCATTTTTGATAGTGATGTGGGGTGAAAGTGGAACAAGAGGCTAACAATCAGAAATTCAAAGGATCATACGGCATGGTTCCAATCAGCCAGCTATTCTCTAGACAAGATCCTCTCATACGGCTGAGCTTTCCTGGGTGGAGGAGGATCACCAGGGAGTCAGGTGCAGCTCCTTTAATCTAAGCTCCAACCTTGCTGAGAGTTAGGACTCATTCTCACAAGCCCAGAAAGTAACAGGGGAGGAAGTACTATGGAGCAACTATGGATGAAAATAAATAAGACAATAGCCCATATTAGTCCACAGTAGACCACACCGTTTATTAGATGTTCACCAGATGTTCGCTTCCACCAGACACAGGGCCACCACCCAGCAGTGTCTCCAAGAATGAGGAGCCAATCGTGGAGGTGAATGATGGCTAATGTGCGCCCACATAGCTGCCTCCCATCTACTAGGATGTGTGCAGCCTCTGGCAGCATGCTGGTCCTTCAGGACGATAGGGTCCTGGGCACAGCACCTAGAGTGGTCCAAGGAGCGAGTGCTGGCTCTACACTCACTTTTACTGGAGCACTCCAAAGAGTGAAAGGAAAAAGAAAACAGAAGAGACACAGCAGGGAGTCATTTAAGTCAGTTTCTGAGACATTATTTCTGGCACTTTTCCTCAATTTTCCACCACTGTTTGTTAGGCTGGACACACCAAACATGCATGGTGGCTGCGTGGGGGCTCCATGGACCAAACACAGGCCCTAGCAGGCTAGCATCTCATTTGTTTTCACCCTATGCCTCTTTGCCTCTTTTCTCACAAGCAAAAGGAAGAAGGGGTTAAACAGCTCTACCCCTGCCCTGATCTCCCTCCTTCAGAACTTTCAAGGCACCTCAAGCAAGAGATGGGGACCCTGGAATAACAAGCAATTGGAAAGGCAGAGACTCTGTGGGAGATGCATATAAAGTAGGAGGTAATGAAATTTGCTGGGACTACATAAACAAGAGACATGTAAGGTAGACATGCCCCCAGGAATAGGAGCTTTCTCCTCCACTTTAACCCTAGCAAGTTACAACATTCCACTGGACTAATCTGGTGTTAAGGACAAACAGACCCAAATTAAGCCATAATTAAACAGGGGGGTTAATTGAAAATGACACCAGTATTCTAGAAATAAATTTATTTTTATTTTATAAAAGATTTTTATCCTGTCCCTCCTGCACGCAGGGCAGCTCGGGGCGGTGAACAACAAATTAAAACAATAAAATAATAAAAGCAATGAAAAAGTTAAAAATCCCATATGCGGGAGAAAAAAACAACTCCCCCCCCTCCTCGCCAAAAGCCTGACGGAACAGCCAGGTCTTACACAAACATCAAAATGACAGGAGAATGGGGACCAACCGAGCCTCCTCCGAAAAAGATCTAACATCGGTGGCCACTCATCTCGCCCGGGGAACCTCCAGAATGGCTCCCATGGACGATCTCAGGAGTCGCACAGGCACATGGGGAGTGAGGCGGTCCCGCAGATAAGCAGGGCCCAGGCCATAAAGGGCTTTAAAAAGGTCAAAACCAGCACCTTGAACCTAGCCCAGTGCTTTATAGGCAGCCAGTGCAGAGCCCGGCACACAGGTGTCATGTGCTCCCTGCAGCCCACCCCCATAAGGAGACAGGCCGCAGCATTCTGCACCAGCTGCAGTCTCTGGACCAGCTTCTCGGGCAGCCCCACATAGAGCGTGTTGCAGTAATCCAACCTTGAGGTGATGAAGGCATGGATGACAGTGGTGACGTCAGAGTCTGAGAGATACGACCGAAGGCGCCGGACAAGATGTAACTGCTGAAACGCACTCCCCGCCACGGCCACAACCTGAGAGTCCAGGCTGAGCCGCGAATCGAGGAGCACACCCAGACTCCGCACTTGAGAGACCATGGGAGGGCGAAACCCCCCCCAACAAGAGGAGATTCAACCACCCCCNCAGTTGAAGCTGCTGGACAAGATGTAACTGCCAAAACACACTCCCCGCCACGGCCACAACCGGAGATTCCAGGCTGAGCCATGAACTGAGGAGCATACCCAGACTCCACACCTGAGAGACCATGGGAGGGCGAACCCCCCCAACAAGAGGAGACTCAACCACTCCCAGGCCCCCCAAGCCCTTGTCCACCAACATCACCGCCGTCTTGTCAGGATTCAGCTGCAGATGGCTCAACCTCATCCAAGCCCCCACAGCTGACAGGCACTGGGAAAATAAGGAAGACTGCGTGGCCTGGGTCAATGGAAAAGGAGAGGTGGAGCTGACACTGCATGCCCTGAAACCCTCTCACGATCTCCCCTAATGGCTGCATATAGATATTAAACAAGAGGGGGGACTCCACACGTGAGTGTGAGGTAAGTTCACACTTTATGACGATGGGGGGGGGAGGGACAGGAAAAGGAACACCACAAAAAGCAACGGGGTCAACACCCCACAATGTTAACATACCAACTACACAGGAATGGCAACGGGGGTCTAACTGACCCCACCATTTTTGTAACATGAAAAATGGATACACTGCAAAATGAACATTTTCAACTAAATTGAACAGTACAATAAATATGTAACAAAACTTGTAGACAAAGTACACGCTGCACAAGCAGTCCACACACAATTACTGCATTTTACAACTGCATGCTTTGTGCAGACAAAACATACACATGTAACACATTTTGATCATGCAGATGATAGGAAATCACAACAACAAGAGGATACCTCCCCTTTTCCTCTTGTCAGGGACAAACCCCATCACTGCTGAAGCTGCCTGTCTGGAAGGTCTCAGCAAGCTGAATATGTTCCTAGCCTGAATGCAGGGTGTGATCAATTCTAGAGCCAAGTCCCATAAGAACAGAGGTCTCTTATTGACAGAGCGTGGATTGTTCAGTTTCCAAACAATGAAGGCATTTAGACAGGAAATGTCCAGTAAATTAGCGACCACCACCATTGGCACCGCTTGATCATTTGCTTGGTAGTGTACGTGGACACCATTTGATCACAGGTGTCCACACCACCTTTAGTTGAAAGAATTATCTTTGACTTGGATTTGCCATCAGATATTGCATCATCTGCATGCATTGAGGAAAGCAGAATGACTGCCTTTCTTTTCTTTGGCACAGAGTCAGATCCTCTTGAAACCCCAAAATGCTGCTGCTAACACTTCTAATTTTGTCTGGAAGGAACTACTGGGGTATTTCTGGTTTGTTTTTTCTTAATGTGCCAACAAGAGTCAGGTTTTCCTTAGATAACTCCGTGGCTAGTGGCACACTAGTAAAAAAGTTATCTGTGGTTATATTTCTTCTAGAACCCTGTAAATATTGTGCCTGTTTTAATACCACCCTGTGACTTAAGTTTTGTGCCACTTGGTCACCT
>QEPC01000281.1:1717237-1740638 GCA_003113815.1 Sphenodon punctatus
CTTTTAGATTGTAAGCCACAGGTAGGGACCGCAGCTGATTATATGTTCTGTACAGCGCCAGGTTGTTACTGGCGCTTTATAAATGTTTAATAATAATAATAATAATAATAATAATGAGCCTCTCTGGGGCAGGGGAGACAGAAGGCAGGGCTGATTTAAACCACCCATTCCATTTTTGCAAAAGCAGTTTTACAAAGACAAAACAGGTGGCTAAATTTTGATTGGAATTCCAACTGAAAAAAATGGCAATTAGAATGCCAATCAATCCGTTTTGTGCATGTGCAAAATAGCCGCTGCCATATAATAAAATAGCTGCCACCACAGCCATTTTGCATATGTACAAAATGGCAAATGGTTTTTCAAATCACTTATTGAAAATTGGAATGGAATCGCCCTTCTCCAAAGGCTCAGGGCAGCTTACAACACACACATGTAAAATACAATAAAATCCCTTAAAAAAATCTTCACCCTCACCCCAGAAAGCCACCCACTCTAACCCCTATTCCTGTCTGCCAAATAGAAAAGTTTTACACTGCCTCCGGAATATGCTCAGGCTCTGACAGACCTCTGGGGGGAAAGAGTTCCGTACTACTGGGGCAGCAACCGAGAACGCCTCTCTGCAGGCTCTTGTTGTATGGACAGTGATGTGGGTTTCCCAGAAAATTCCAGAATTTTACAACGCAAATTTTCTGAACATTTTTCCAGTGCCCAAAATCGATTGGGATTTGATTTAGCATCTTTAGTTGACTTGTACTTGGTAAACAAAAGGCAAGAATTACACAACATTAATTTTATGTGCTGGATAAATATTTCAAGAAGTTTTTACAATAGCCCAAAGTACTTAAACTGAAATATTTAAGTAGGGAAAAACCGTTGTTATAATTAGGTTACTAATTAATTTTATGAAACAATGCATTTTTAGAACAAGGAAATTGTCCGCCCCACATCACTGCGTACAAAGTTGGCAGATGGTGTCCACAAGAGTGTGCTCCTGGCCAACCGCAGGGGTCACAGTGGAGAAAGGAAAAGCAGTCTTTGAGATATACAGGGCCCAGGCTGTTAAGAGCTTTAAAGATCAAAACCACCACTTTGAATTATGCCTATAAAGTCACAGGAAGCCAACACAGACTGTAAAGCACTGGTGTAATGTGCTCATTGGGACCCAGCCCTGAAAGAAGCCAGGTGCTGCCTTGTGCACAAGCAGCAACTTTCAAACAGTCATCAAGGGCAGTCCCACATAGAGGGTGTTGCACTAATCTAGTCTTGAGGTAATGAAAGTATAGATGACAAAAAGAAAGGGCTGCTGCCTCCTCACCAGAGGGAGTTGGTGAACAGCACTCCTGGCCACCACCATAACCTTACAATCCAGGCACAGCAGGGGGTCCAGAAACACTCCAAGGCTGTGAACCAGAGTAACAAGAGAGGAACGGATCCCCTCAATGACAGGGCTCCCAATCCCCTCCAACTCACAGGGTCGGCCAACCAGCATCACTTCAGTTTTGTCTGGATTCAGTTTCAATCAGCTCACCCTCATCTAGTCCCCAACAGCAATCGGGCACTGGGTAAACACTGAGACTATAAGGCCCGGGTCAGACGAAAAAGAGAGGTAGAGCTGGGTGTCATCAGCATGCTGATGGCTCTTCACTCCAAAACCTCCGAATGATCTCAGATACACATTGAACAAGAGGGGGGACAAAACGGAACCCTGCAGGACACCACAGGAGAGGCCCCGAGGGAAAAACGAGCAATCACCACCTGCTGGGACCTTCTCGACAGGAATGAAAGGAATCACTCAAGAGCAGTCCCATGCATACCTGCCAAGTCCCACAGTCGTGTCAACACCACCTTATTATTAACTGTATCACCGACCGCTGAGACATCTAACAAGGTCAACAGGGCACAGTTCCCTTTGTCAATCTACAAGTGTACACCACTGATCAAGGCCACAAGCATGGTCTCTGTGCTATACCCTGGAAAAAAAACCTGACTGGAATGGGTCCAGGAATCTGATACCATCGGGAGGAGCCTGAAGCTGCTGGGCAACCACCCGTTCAATAACCTTCCCTAAAAGGGAAGCTTAGAGACAGGGCAATAGCTGGTTGGAGAGTCAGTGTCCAAAGATGGCTTCTTGAGTAGGGGCTGGACAACTGCAGTTTTATGGGTGTCCGACAACCTACCCTCCCGAAGGGAGGTGTTGACAACCCCAGTCCGCAACAGCCCCCATGTCTTCTGGCCGGCTTTCACCAGCCAGAACAGGCAAGGATCTAATCCACAACTGGAATACATGTGGGAATTTGATTTATTATGTAATTGTAATTCATACATTATGTTTATTTTCATTGTAAGTCACCCTGAACTCAAGGGTACAAATTTAAAATGCACGTATGTACATGGAATCCAGTCACCGGTGAGAATTAGTCAGATAAGTTTCACTGTGAAAATTTTCTGTTAAGAGGAGCAATCTACAATAAGTAGTAGTAGTAGAAAAAATATTTCCAATATAATTCTTGAGGTTGACTGGAGGGCGAGGAAAAACAAGGAGAAAACGAAACAGTAAATCAATATCTAGTAGCTGATAAAGAGAGGAGAGTAGCTAAGATAAAGAAGTGTGCTGTGAAGTCCATTCATGCACCAAAGCAATAAAGCTTCAGAATAAATTATCTGAAAGATTTGTCCCCACATACAAAATATTTTATAAAACTTATAGCATGCAATAGCTGAACCACCACTGGCTAAAGAGAGGCACGTAAAAAAGCCATGTGTTAGGATTACTGCCTAAAATTTCATTTTAAAAAAAACATGCAAATAATCTTTAGGCATTTCTGATGTGCCTATCACTGAATTACTTAAGTGCCAAAAATATTTTGACCTCCTTTAACCTTTTAATAAGCCAACAACAAAAACTTCACCTCTGCTACTTCCTTCTGGAAAGTTAAAGTCATTGGAGTTCTGCCGTAAATAAAAGGTCCATCCCTCATGGAAACATTCTCAAGCCACTTCACAATCAGAGGTGTTGAAACAATGAAGGGCAGGTTTCCAATTATATGTATATTTGGTGGATCTGTTAAAATTTGAAAGGAAGCCTCTTTAAAACAAACAGTCACAATCTAACCAAAGCTACATAAGCATCATTTAAGCATGCTTAAACCAAAGCTGGATCTAAATTTCAGTCACGTAACAGAAAAACTGCAATAGTGGAGTTACTCAAACTCTACAATTGTATAATCTGAGATCATAATTTAGGTTTTTAAATGTCATTACCAAAATTTTATCCATCTATGTAAACCATGTTGCCTTTCAGACAACCAGGTCCACCCAAGCAAAAGCCCTAATCCTGCAATGATGTTTTGCCCTCTTTCTCCCATCATGTTGAGCTTAACACAAGACACTCTCCACCCACCCACTATACATGTTACAGGGCACATAGGGCAACACTGCAGTCCTGCAACATGTATAGTGGGTGGGTGGACAGTATCTTGCGTGAAAATGCCCTAACAGTGAAGTTAAGGTGGCTCTGTACAAGCACATGGCCTGCACAAAATTCATTGCAAGATTGGGGCTTTAGATATGGCACACAACTTGGTTCATTGCCATGCAGGAATCTGGTTCCTCAGACCAATTAGAAGCTTAGTAAAAACAGAATGAGAAAAGCGCACCATTATTTTTTTTGTCTGGTGGCTGTTATGCGAGGAACCCAAAGATTTGGATCTTGATGCAGCCTGTACAAAGCTTACAAACAAAAGAAAGACACATCAAAAGTACATGCAGAAAAAAATCTGCACCTCTGTGCAAACCACATAGTTCATTGCAATATTAGTAAGTTACAGAAAAGAGAAGACCTGGTGTTCTGAATATGTAAAATAAGCAGATTTTTTCCAAAACGTTCTCCAAGTCATGTTTACTCACTGTGAGTAAACATGGGATGCTGACCAAAACTGCAATTGTGCATGTGCACAGTCTACATACACAGGAGTCCCCGAATCTCTAAACCATCTCGCAACCAGGAGAAAAAGAGGTATGGTTGAAGTGTGGCAACTACAACTTTGGTCCCCACACACACGCAGACCTTGGATCAGGGGTCATGGCCCATTTGAGGCCCCCTTTTATTACTTGGGGCCTCATAAAGACCTACTCTTAAGAGTTAAACTCTAATTTTGACTAGTCAATTGGCATCCACCAAAAGGGAACTGAAGTAATGAGAGCATTTGGACAAACAGTACACTACAAAAAAAGCTAATTTTCACAGAAACCTTTTAGAGGAAACATGAGATACTCGAAGCAAATACTGACCATCTTCCCATTTCTTCTGAAGGTGCTTTGGAAAACTTCTCTCCAACCTGTATGTCAAAATGTTTCCCTGAACAATGTGCACTTTTCCAGGAGCTGCTTCAGAAAGCATCTGAGAGTTTGGGGGCAAACAAGAAGAACTGGCTTATTTAGTTACAGAACACTTGGCAATCTCTTGCACATATTGAACCATACTTGCCCCCGTCTTCAGTGGTTTTACACAAGGAATTTGACCCAATTTCCACCCCCTCCCTTCAAATACACAAAATAGTCAAACTAATTAACTATACATGCATGATGTAAATACAAGCTGAATAAAATGCAAACTTCCACAAAAAACACTAGTAAGACAAATGGAGGCCTTGCACATTTCAACTGTAATACTGACAATAATATTCACTACTTGAGTGAGGTTGCAGGATTGTATATTTACACAGAAAAAGACTTCTTTAGAATTTGCAAGCATGTGGTAAACCCAAATACCTATTCAAATTGTATATATTATAAGCTATCACTGTATCATATTATCTGTGTTCCAAATAAGCAAGTGCTCAGAGCATGCAAGTCTGCAGAGACATTAAAAAAACAAACCACTAGATCACAAGGATAAACTTATCTTTATTCAAAAGGAAATATGCTTTCTAATTTTTCATACGCCCTTTTTGTTAACAGAAATATAAATATAACTGCGTTGGGGAAGGAGACAATTTCTCCTTCATAGCCTATAATATGCTTCTCCTTGACCACATTGATCCATAATTTTGCATTTTGGACACTAGTCTAATTCCATCCAAGAAACCAATCCAAGAACATACTTGGATATCAAAACTAGAAGTTAACATAAGAAATGCCATACCAAGTCAGAAAAACAGTCCATCAAGACCAGCATCCCGTCTCCAACAGCAGCCAATCCTGGTTGCATGGGAGAATTACCAACAGTCACAATGGGCAATCTATTCCCTGCTGATCACTCCCTGCTACCGACAGTAAGAAGTTCCAATCCGGTAAACTACTTGGCTAATAGTCGTTAACAGACCTATTTTCCAAGAACGTACCCAGTCCTTTTTAAAACCCAGCCATACTGGCCCTGACAACTTCCTCTGGCAATAAATTCCACAATCTAACTGTGTGGTGAGTGAAACAATACTTTCCTTTTATTTGTTTGAACTCTGCCCTAGTTAGGGTGCTTTTAGATGAGCACCTCCCCAACAACCTCCCATGCCTTACATATGTTGTAGGGCACCCATAGGGCACCACTGCAGTCCTGCAACATGTATAGTGGGTGGATGGTGGGTGGGGAGGTACTTGTCTAACAGTACTTTTATGGTGTCCCCTACTTCTAGTGCTACTTGAGAGGGTAAATAAACGTTCCCTATCTACTCATTCCACTCCACTTAAACCTCTTATAAACATCCATCATATCCCCTCTGTCTTCTCTTCTCCAAGCTGAAGAACCCCAACCAAATCAGGTCTCTCTTTATACAGAAGCTGTTCCAAACCTTTGATCATTTTTGTTGTCTTTCTCTGCAACTTTTCAAGTTCTACTATATCTTTTTTGAGATGGGACAACCAAAATTGCACACAGTATTCAAGGTGTGGACGCACCATCAATTTATATAGGGGTATTATGATATTTTCAGTTTTGTTCTCTATCTGTTTCTGAATAATTCCTAACATTGTTTCCTTTTTTTGTTTTGTTTTTTTTACGGCCGTCGCACATTGAGCTGAGGATTTCAATGTATCATCCACAATGACTCTAAGGTCCTTTCCCTGAATGGTTACCCAGCACTGTGTACACATAGGTTGGATTATTATTCCCTATGTGCATCACTTTGCACCTGTTCACATTAAATTTCATCTGCCATTTAGATGCCCAGTCACCTAGTCTCACAAGATCCTCTTGCAATTCTTCAGTCTACTCATGCTTTAACTTCCTTGAATAACTTTGTGTCATCTGCAAATATGATCACATCACTCTTTACTCCTTTTTCCAGAACATTGATGAAGATATTAAACACCAGTCCCAGTACAGAGCCCTGCAGCATCCACTATTTACTTCTCTCCCTTGTGAAAACTTACCATTTAGTTCTACCCCTTGTTTCCTAGCCTTTAACCAGTTACTCATTCATGATAGGACACAGTCGCTTATCCCAGGACTACTTAGTTTCCTCAAGAGTCTCTCATGAGGGACCTTAGCAAATGCCTTCTGAAAATCAGATACACGATATCAACTGACTCACATACAAAAGCAGTGTCCGTGACTGAGATGGGGAGGGAGCAGAACGCTGTTTAAATAGGCCCTTCCCCTCAAGTAGAACAATCACACCAACACCCTTTGCAGGACCCTCCTGCCAAACGCAGCCTCAGCAGATTCCAACGTGGGAATTTTGTAGTGCTTCATAAGGTGTACAGAGATTCCCATGTTGCCGCTCTGCACATCTCCTCATAGGAAGTTCTGGCGGCAAAGGCCACTGAAGTGGCTGCGCTCCTCAAGGAATGTGCTGAGATCTGCTGTGGGGGAAGTTTGTCCTGAGCCCTATAGGTAGGGCTGAAATGGCAATCCGCTGCAGTAACTTTTTCCGATGGAAAAGCTCTTCCGCAATGAGCGGCATGGTGCGATAGAGACGTTCATTCCGCTACTTCCACCATTCCGCTAATGCAACCGGCTGCGAAAATAGTGGAACAATGTTTGTTTCGACCCGCAATTTCCACCGGCACTTAAGTAGTGGAACAATGCTTGTTCTGACCGTTTCTGAGATTGTTCTGACAGTGTCCAAATTAGCAGAATGCCAGCAGAAAAGCTGCGGAAAGTCATGGGCAATTCCAAAATGGTGGAATGAAATAGCAGAACGGAAAAAGGAGTTGCCGCTTCAGCCCTACCTATAGGCTTCCGATATGCATGCTGTGATCCATTTGGAGATACTCGTTTTGGATGCTTTGTCTTCAACTCTATAATTTCTGAAATTAACGAATAAGGATGTGGATTTTCTAAAAGGTGTGGTTCTTTTAAGGTACACCTTTAAAATCCGCCTGACATTCAGATTAAGTCATAAGTTCTCCTGCGCATGTTTAGGATGCAGGCAGAAAGAAGGTAGAGAGGTTTTTTTAGACCTGTGAAGCATAGCGTTTACTTTAGGGATAAAGGCCTCATCCAATCTGAGTAAGACCAAATCCTGTCTAAAAATGCATCTATTTGGATCCACTGAAAGCGCTCCTAGTTCAGACACACGTCTAGCGGATGTGATGCCAATCAAAAAGGCCAATGCGATCGTTAAATAGTACAAAGAAGTGTCCTGAATTGGTTCAAAGGGGGTTCGCAAGAGTGCTTTCAATACTACATTAAGGTCCCAGGATGGAAAACGATGCACCACCAGAGGAGAGTGGAGTCTGGCAGCTCTAACAAATTGCTTGATGTGAGGGAGGAGTGATAGCCTCTTCTGAGATTCAGTGTTCAATGTGTTGCTTAATGCCACCACCTGGCGGGCCAGCGTGTTAGGACTGAGACCCTTCTTCAGACCCTCTTGTAGAAACTGCAAGACATTCCTGATACCCAGAGAGCATGGACTGACTGCGCGAGTCTTACATCACTTAGCGAACATCTTTCAGGCATACTGGTAAATATGACATGTGGATTCTTTTATCTGCAGAGAAAACAAGGGAATGTAGCCAAGAAAGGCAAACAGAAAACGAACAAGGCTACTAAGAGTAAATTTTACTATAAAAATACAACAGCAATGATCATAAAAATAAACTTAATGATAAACATATATAATGTTCCCAATCAATACAATGATCACAGCCGGATGTGTTTTTGGAAATTTCCCTTCTTCTAAGGTGCAATAAAAATCCTGCTCAGCATTCACAGTTGATTTTACATCAGACAGAAAGATCTGCAAGATTTATACATTTTGTGAAGTGGTTCTTCACAGGCTCTCTTCCACTGTTGAGAGAAAATATGCGTTGATTCCTGCAAGAGCTTATTGCCATTAGAGCAGGCTATATAAGGATTTTTTTCCTTTATAAATTTTTATAGCCAGAGGAGTTAATGTTTTGTTAGATTTTAATTGCACTCCTGAAGAAGGGAAATTTCCCAAAACGTGTTGGGCTGTGATCATTGTATTGACTGGGAACATATATATTTATGGTGGAGTTTATATTTATGATCACTGTTGTTGTATTTTTATAGTAAAATTTACTTTTAGTAGCCTTGTTTGTTTTCTGATTCTCTTATCTACCATAAGTGACCAGTGTAAGTTGCGCTCTTTTTTGTCATAGTTTGGAAACGGTTTTGGATAGGAGAGGCAGTGGTGGAAACGCATACAGGAGTCCTCGATCTCAGGGAACACTGACTGCATTGCAGTTCATTGCTCTTGGGTTACTGAATCAAGATAGGAACCTAGGTACCTTGTGATTCTCTCCTGAGGAAAAGAGGTCTACTTCTGGTAGTCCGAATTTTTGAACCATCAATGAGAAAGCCTTGTCTGATAGCGACCATTCTCCTGAGTTGATCCGCCGCCTGCTTAACCAGTCGGCATGTACATTTGATTGTCCCTTGATGTGTACTGTCTTTATGGAGAGCACGTTTGACTCTGCCCAATGGAGGAGACATGCTGCCTCCTTGAACAGCGAACGGGATTTTGACCCCCCCTTGGTTTTTTACATACACTCGAGCAGTGGTGTTGTCCGTGCGGACCAGGATGTGAGAGCCCTGAACCTGTGGCGAGTAGCGAAGCAGTGCGAGTCTGATCACTTTCAGCTCCAGTCAGCTTACGCTGTTTGTCTTTTCTTCTGGTGACCAAGTCCCCTATGCAGAGAGTCCTCTCAAATGCACCCCCCAACCGCACAGACTTGCATCCATTGTCAACACAGTTCTGTTCGGATCTGACAGTGGCTCCGCTGTCAGATCCGAACAGAGTCTGACACCACCTAGTGAACGTCTTCCAGGCATACTGGTAAATAAGACGTGTGGATTTTCTTTTATCTGCAGAAAAAACAAGGGAATGTAGCCAAGAAAGGCAAACAGAAAACATACAAGGCTACTAAGAATAAATTTTAGTATAAAAATACAACAATGATCATAAAAATAAATTCAGTGGTGTCAGACTCTGTTCAGATCTGACAGCAAAGCCACTGTCTCTGACTGGGGCATATTGGGATGTCGAGGTATGCCTCCCCAAGGTCGATAGAAGTCAACCAGTCTCCTGGGGCAATTGCTCTGCATATGGACTGCTCTGTTTCCATGCAAAAAGGGGGCACTAGTACTGACTTGTTGAGGGCCTTGAGATTTAAAACTGACCATCAGTTTCCTGATTTCTTTGGGACCAGGAAAAGGGTGAAGTATAGTCCCTGCATTTTCTGTCCCTCTGGGACAGGTTCTATCACCCCTATCTTGTGTAATCTCCTGATCTCGCTCACCATGGCGGAGTGTTTTTTCGGCTTTGTGGATTTTTGGGAAGCGATAAAGCGGGGATAAGCTGCTCGATAGAGTATCCATAGGCTATCGTGTTTAGAACACATGCCTCTGAGGTTACCACCTTCCATAGGTTTGCGAACTCTAGTAGGCGCGCCCCCCCATGTTGGGCTCTTGCTTTGGACAGGAGGTCATCTATTCAGGTGTCTTTTGTTTCCAGAGTTCTGTGTCTGGTAGGAGGATTGTTTGCTCTGAGTGGGTGTTCTACCTCTGGGTGCCCACTGGGAGCATCCTCTGTGATCCCTATGGTTAGAGTAGTATTCCCCTCTTCTGGGGTTACCAAATAAAGTGGAGGGTCTAGCGGGGGGACGAAAATTCCTTCTGTGTACTGAATGTTGGAGGGATTGCTTTTTGGCCTTATCTAATGCCTCCTCTGGCACTTTCTCCAGGCACACACCAAACAATTTGGGCCCCTGGAAGGTCCCCGATATAAGAGGTTTATGGCATGGGGATCTGCCTTCCAAGACCATAGCCAGAGGCGTCTACCTGTGGCTACGTTGGCGGGCATGGTCTTAGCCGCCCAAGAGAGTAGGTCTGTGGTGGAATCTGTGAGAAAGGATATACCTAGTAGTAGTCTAGAGGAGAGGATCCTCGCCCTTTTGTTAGTGAGGCTTGGATCCTGTGCAAGTCGCATCCATTTTAATAAGGCTCTGGCGCAGTATGAGGACATGAAGACCATTCGAAAGACAGTTACCAAAGCCTCATAATCCCTTCTAAGACTGGATTTCATTCTCCTATAGCATGGGTCTTTTGGGTACAAATCCCCTTCTGATGGGAAGACAGATTGCCTGGCTAGGGAGGCTGCCACGGCATCCACCTCAGGTATCCGGAACGTGTCAGCTTTAGACTTGGCATGGGAGTACACTGATTCCTGGTGCCTGGATAGTCTAGCTGATTTTCCTGGATGTTCCCATCCAGCTCTTATTAGTCTTTCAGAAGAATTTATAGAGAATCTCTTGTCTGTGCTGGTGATTTTGGCAGGTATTCCCTGGCCTAATCCTCCTCCAAGAAATCTGATTGTTCTTCCTCCCCAAGCTGTCTGGGGTGTAGGGCTTTCTTAATAAATCTAAAGAGCGGTTCTGGGTAGCCCTGGTGCGTCTGCGGGGCTCCTCACTGAGTGGAGGAGCCCCATATTTCACTGTTCCCGCGCGGCTGGGCAGGAGGTAGGAGTAGAGATGGTTTTGCCACGACCCAGGCGGTGACTCGGTGGGGCTCTGGGCCCGAAAAAACAAGAAAAGTGGCTTGTGCTGCTGTGCCGCGCTCCTGCTTGGTCTGAGGCAGCAGAAGACCTGGAGAGCTGGGCGTGGACCTACTTCGGGTATGCCAAGTGGAATCTTTCAGTGCTGCCTCCTGCTGGCCAAAGTGGACCTTTCCCCATACGTGCCAACAGATCAGACTGAGTGACCAGGACCCATAGAGAAATACTATTTTCCCCCAACTTGTCTTCAGCTTTAAAGCAATTTAAAAAGATAAATCAGTATGGATGATGTTAAAAATCAAGATAAAAAAATGCTGCTCCAACAGACAATCTTCAAGCTGTTTAACACTGGCTCCAACATTTACAACTGATGCAAGTCCCATTCACTTCTATGGGATTTAAATCAGCGTTAACTGCTACCACCAGCTTTAAACAGAGAGATCACCACAATTTAATTGTGGAAAAGATGCTGCTGTTTCTATGTATTCATCCTGAAAAACGTATGCATGTGCTTCGGTCATGCACATTAATAGTCACATAACCCATTCACCATTGTAAAGAAAACTTACGTTTTTTGCAGTATCATGGCCTTAGCAAGCAACATTAAAAATCACAACAAAACACCCTAATTTAAAAATGAAAGATCATTTTATAGCTTTACGCCACTGACCAAACAAAAAAGGAAGCACATAAAAGCTGCAAAAGCAGTGTTAAAATGCATCTGTATTCCAGTTAGCATAAGCTCCACACACTGGGTGTTAACAGGCAAGACAGTAGCCCTGTTGATGGGTGTCCACCTGCCCGTCTTATAGATGGCTGCCAGATATTTGCCTCCGCATCACCGCCCTGCAACCCCCACTCATGGTGTTGTCTGGAAAGCATGGAGTCCACCATACAGGCAAATGTGAGCTAACCAAGGCCCATAGGTCTGCGTCTCGTTAACTAGGTTCACCCATAGCGTCACCCACATTCAGATGCGCCAGCACCATAGTCACGCCTAGTGCACCTGACAGGCAGTCAAGCGAGAGAAAAGTAAGCAATCGTGCTCTCCCCGGGCTGCCCAAGCTGGGCAAGCAACCCTGGGGATAGTGTGATTATTGTTACAGCCACCCAACCGACAGGTGGCCCAGGGACAGCACAATTGCTAGTGCAACCACCAAGGTGGCAGGCAGCCTGGGGGAAGGGAGAGCGAGGAAGGGGATGTAGGAAGGGCCTTCTCCAGAGGATCTGCATGTCTCCTGCACTCCTCGCTCCATTTGGGAAAGGCACAGAGGGGAACACAGAAGACGCATGGATCCTCCAGAGGAGCTGCATGCTGGCTTTGATCCCCATTCCACTACAGGAAAGAAGAACAGCAAGCATGAAAAGAAGCTGTCCCTGCCTGCAACTCCCTTTCCATTGGAGCTAGCGTGCTCTGACAGCTAAAAAGACAGGGAGAGGAGAGCAAGTGATTGTGCTGCCCCTGGGGCGCTGAGGGGATTGTCTCCCCACCTCCCACACCCAGTCTGGTGTTCCCAATGCTAAGGCAGAAGTCTAGTGAAGCCTGGTGTTCCCAGGGCTAGAACAGGTGCTCCTGGAGCTGCAGGGATGGGAGCAGGCCAGCACACAGCAGGTGGGGACCCCAGGATCACGGCTCCCACAGCAGCAAGTGAGCACCAGCAGCAGTTTGCAGCTCAGGATGTGCCAGTGGCTGGGGAGAGCAGGCACTGGAGTGTAGGAGGGGGAACATCGATGCTCAATTCCCTCCCCTTAGAGAGGATCACACGGACACCAGGCACCGCCACTGCGTGGGGAGGGGCAGTGGCTTTGTGGCAAAGGGTCAGCCTGCGTGGGTTAGACATGGGGCTCCACTTCTAACTGCTGTTGGGAAGAGGAACTGCCCGCACCTCCTGAGCTGCAAGCTCTGTCACCAGCGCTCACCTTCTGCTGCTGTGGTAGCTGCAATCCTGGGGTCCCTGCCTGCTGTACGCTGTCCCGCTCTCCCTCCTGCTGTTCCTGCCCCAGCCCCACCGGACTTCCTGACCCCACTGCTGTCCCAGAATCTTCACTGCTCAAGACTCCCCTCTCGGCAGATTGATCCCAGCATCTCCCTGTGCCCCCAAGATCCGCAACTCCCTCCGCTGAGAGATGGCCCAGGAATAGTGAAATCACTTGTGAGCCCGGGCTGAAAGGTGACCCAGGGGAGGGAGATCACTAGTGCCACTGAGTGGAGGCTGCTGCAAGCATATGAAATGAGAGCAGGGGGCTGCCTGTTTATTCTATTGGACATGCTAAACCTGCAAGTGTCAGCTCCGTGGGGAGCTAACAAAGCGAGCCTGGACTCCTGCAAGCTAATCTCTCATCTGTTGATACAAACTGACTCTTGTGTAGCCTATCATGGGAAGAATCAAATAATGTACATGGGAAGGTTTTGATCATTCAGAAGGTCCTGCATGGATGGACACAGCATCTGCATGGAGCACCACTCCATTCAAATGGGTCCAACTGCAGAACTCCGCTCAAATTACCACCTTGCTTATTCATTGAACATTAGTTGTTTGTGTATAAGGATATAAGATAAGTTACGTCAAATGTTTTCATATTTGGTTAAAATATTCACATTTTTGAGTCAATTACAAGATGCAAGTGCTAAACTCAAATAAAATATGCATATGAAAGTGTGCTTTTAAAGGTCTTATTAATTGCAGTTAGAAAAACAGTACTGTGGTGATGATCTAGAAATTTCTGCAAAACCATAGCAAGGGCTGATCTTATTAGAGATACAGAAATGTCATTACAGTATAGGATCTGCTTCCCTAGATTGACTAGATAAATGGTGTTTGGGTAGATTAAAATATTTCAAATCTCAAACTCTTAAAAGGATTTCTCTTAAGAGCTTGTATTAGCAGTATTCTTCCAATGCATCCAATCAAACTTAAATCAGATAGAGTAAGTCCTCCATTCAGCTAATAAAACTACTCAAGAAGACATCATAAAAAAGCATGGGAAAAATCTTAAAATTTGTGATACATACTGTTTCAGAGCTAGGAATGCCATTTTCAAATGTTCAGATTTAAACAGAATAGTCAACATTTAAAAAACAACAACACAAAAACAAACCCATATTACACACAAACATATACAAATTATTCCGATTGATACCTGTAGTCCTGGAATAAATCGAGCATCTTTTTCAACTAACAGAAGTTTTGCAACATCAGCATTAAGAATGGATCTTGTAATTCCTCCTGGCCCAGGGCCCACCTCACAGACATAGACATCTTTCAAATTGCCAGCATGTCTCACAATCTTATCTGTAAATCATTAAAAAAAATGCACAGCTTTTCTTTTTTCAAGGCACAGAGCTCACTAAGAAGAGAATGTTTGCTTTTGTAAGCAACAATTTATATGCATGTAAATAACAACAGCTCAAAGTTAAAAGAATAGAGTGCTGTGTATAGCTTGCTAGATGGATCAGAATTTAGCTTCACTTCAGCAGAGCACCTCTTCTGTAAGTGGCCTATACCAAGACCGTACATGGTTGGGCCATTGTGTATAGGACCAGCCTTTAAATGCATGCTAATTACAGAACTGGGAGGGAGGAGAAGAAAGAAAGAAAGTTCTCTCTTCCTTGTACATAGTCATTGAAACACCACCACAAAGCTTATGGCTTCAAATGCAAATTCCAAGGTAGTTTTTAAAAGTTTCATCACTATTCACATGTTCTACAGTCTACACTCAAACAAAGCTACCTGGGAAGCAATCAAGGCAAAATGACAACCCCCTAAAGAAAAAGAAAAGAATAGAAAGGAAGTAAAAAAAAAAAGACAGACAACTACTCCCCTTGGGAGACTCCTAACATAAGGGAGAGAGGGCAGTTCCATCCTAAAACACTTTGACGGTACAACATTCATTGAAATTAATGAGGTTTGTCCCGGCATAGTGCTTGGAGGACTGGAGCCTAAAAATACCAGTATAGATTCAAACCAGCTCACTAGAGAAATTCTATTGGCTTGAGTAGAACTCCTCACATAGATAAACCAAGCGTGAAAATCTGGAGAAAAAAAACAAACTTCCAATTACCCAATTAATTTCCTCCCACTTCTTCCTAATATTGGATAATTCATGGATTATCACGGAACCAGTCAGTCAGTTAAGGTGGAATTTATTTTTGCATTTAAATGAAGGATATAGGTTCTTTGTTACATATGAACACACTATCTTCTTGAAAAAAATAGCACTCCAAATGCTCTGAAAATGTATAAATACTCCATTAACCAGTTTGAGTTAAAATTTATTTTAAAGTGTATCCCTTAAAAAAAAAAAAAAGTTTATCAGATTATTGTGAACATGACAGGTGTCTCCATGCAAATGTAATTCATGTAGGCAGAACTTAACCGCTGCAGAAAATCAGAAGGCATTTTCTCATTTAAAAAATGTAGACATGAGGTAAAACAGCAAACCTGTAAGTCTCAAGTCCAGGAGGAAATTCTGGGATAGATGCTTTACAGCTCGGAGCCGAAAGAGTTTAATAATCTCTCCAATAGTTGGCAGAGGTGGCAAACGAAAATTAGCCACTTGTCCTGAAGCAGCCATTGGCCCAAACTGTTCTCTTTCTCACTGAAAACAAAAACAGAGAGACAAGCAGTGCTCACATATACAATAGGAGAGAATTAAATGTTTATCATTCAAATAAAGATTCCAAATATTGATTCTGCTTTCATTAGATACTTGTAAAACCATATAAATGCCGTGATATATACAATTTGTAACCTATAAATTATAGATCCTGCATACTCTCAAGATCAATTTTGCTGCCACTACTCATGGTAGTTAAGTATATTATGTAAATGTTTTCAGGATCAAGTAAGGACACTGCAAAATCTTCCACTTATCCAGAACTTTATACAGTCTATTGACTCTATAATCTTGCAATGAAGAATGTATAGGAAGATCTGATTAAAGGATCAGGAAAGGCCTAAAGAACTGACTTAACTTCTGTTGAGTACCATTATCTTTCTTTCTTTTTAAAAACGTGAGACCTTGCAAATTTTTACTTGCTCAGGACTTGCAACCTTTTTGGATGAATGAGTGAAACATCAAAGAGGCTCTTCTTGTCAGGACTGTGACCATAGCTTTTTATAGGTTGTCTATAACAAGTCTTGTTTTCTAAGACTTTTCTAACTAACTGAACAAGCCTCCCCCAATAGTTTACACTTTTGGTTCTCATCTTGCGATCTACATGTGCACTTTAGCTTTATCATGCTTATACTGAGCCACTGCTCACCCATCAGTAAAATTACATCCTTTGGCAGGCTCCCCTTGTAATATGAAATTTTTACAGGTTTAAAATTACCAATTAATTAAGATTTAATAGCTCTGGATGTGCATACCTGCAATTCAACGTATCACTCAGGGCTCTCTCTCTCTCTCTCTGAAGAATCAGTTCCCTCCGCAATTTTTGTATTTCACTCTCTAAGCTTGCAATCTCCAAACTATCAGTTATTGATAAATCAGTCTCTTCACCCCCATGAAAAAACACCTGCTTAAGACATAAGAATTGTTACACTGGGCTAGACCAATGTTCCATCTAGCCCAGCATCACCTTTGATCACATTGGAGAAGTACACAGCAGGTTATAATGGAACAATCCATTCCCAACAGTCAAAGGTTATGAAATATGAACCCCATCATACCTAGGCATGTACCTAGGCGGTCATAAAGGGTGGGGGGACAGGGCTGCCAGAAGTGGAGGAAAGTGGGGGGCAAGGAGGGCAATCAGCCACAGGCTTCATAATAAAAGACACAATTGTAACAAAACTGGAGGTGAAACAAATAGTAATTTGTTATTTGCAGATATTACTCACATTTTCAGATAGTCATCCAAATAAATATTCACATTCCAAGCTAAATTTACTCAATTATTCAGATATTTCATTTTGGCTACTCTGACTTTTCTAGTAATTTTAGTTTTAAAATTCAACCCAACATCCCATCCAGAATGTCCAAAATAATCATGGGAAGGGAAAATAAAACACAACTCTTCCAGCCACCTTGAAAAATCAGCTCCCTCTCCCTCAAAATGAAGCAACTATTCAAAACAGGGGAAATGAAGTGGGAACCAAGTGTGCTTCCTAGCCAGGCTTGAAGCAAATGAAATCAAATACAATATTCACTGGAGATTAATTTCAGCACTAAAAGTTGGGATGTAGCATATTGGGTGGAGGAATAAAGGGGGGGGGGGGAAGCATATGACAGGCCCCAGGAACCCCTGAGTGGCTGTGGTGGCAGATAGAGATTGCTGCTGCCACTGGGTGGTACCGCCCCTTTAATCAGCCACTGCTGCAGGGGGGGCAGATATGCAAATTTTATGAGAAATGCAGACTGGGGCTACATTGAAGGCAATGCATCCCTGCAGCCTGTATTCCTCATAAGTGACTTCTAAAAATTGCATATCTGGCCACCTTACACACACCCCACTTAAGTGATCATAAAGTCAAAGGGGGTCTCTGAATGTGTGTTTTGACCTTGATACGAACGCTGGTTTGACCCGGTGTTCACCGTGTAGCGCTATTTAGACACACAGCCCTTTTTGGAGCAAATCGGTGTTTTGCTCACACACACACACACACCCGATCACCTTGTTCCCTGTGCTGTGCCTGCTAATATGCCACACACTGTCATTAGACACAACATTGGCCAGGAGTTCAGCCGGAACACAAAACATCCTTGTGATGCACCGGCGCCCAGCTCTTGTGTTCAACGCGGCCAAATTGGTGTTGGGATTGTTGTGGTGCTTACAGATAACGGCCAAACATGTGCTATGGGGTTCTGACACCCAATCTTTGTTATGCTAAAGACACCGCTAGAAAGAACGTCTGGGCAGGGTTATGTCCCTTATGTGCGGGTGCGTCTGACAGAGCCAGCCCTGCCTGGGAGAGATTCGAGACTGAAAACTCCTGCCCGCGCCCCAGCTGAGAGTGGCTGAGGGAAGGCGAGACACCTGCAGCCCCCAAGCAAAGGCGCCTACTGCTCAGCGCGCGCAAAGCGCTGTGAGGAGCCCAGAAGAGGCCCACGCAACAGCAGCTGCACGTGCCAAACTTACGGTTAGACTCCGTTAGCAGCAGGGACGGGCTGGGAGACAACACGTGCAAAGCCCCAGGCGGGGTGTTGCTCTTCTCTTTCGACTAAACTTTATTGGTAACAGTCACTAACAGCCATGGGAAGGCTAAACGGCGTACTCACACAACCCGGATGTGGATGGGAAAGAGCCGTGTGCACTGTAATCAACTGGTCTGCGTATTAGCTCTTTGCTACTACTGAGCATGCTCAATGTATCTGAGCATGCCCAGTAGCAGCTATTGAAGCCACCGTGCCTTTTCTTGTCATGTGATCGACCCACCCAATCAAAATGCGGACGAGAGGAGTCTATTGCAGGAAAAGAGGGGCTAGGAATATGAAAGGGGCACCGTACAATTAGATCAGGCTAAAGCATGTTGGGGGAAAGTATAACTTTTATTGAGGAAAAAACAGGAACTGTAGGAACCACGGATATGGCACCCAGGAGGAGCACGGTCACGGTCTCCCACCGTAGTCACTGCCCTTGCCCTACCCTCACTTGCTTTGAGAGTGAGACTATTCCTAACCTGGCCAAAAAAACTGGGCAGCAATTAAATGGCTAATGATAAAGTGTGTCTGCTCATGGCTGCATGGACGGAAAGTAACATTGGGGCTTAGCAAGGACAGCAAGTTTTTAAGGGAAAGTATTGCCAGCCCTGTTGCAGGGATACATTGTTCCAGTGCAGCCCTCAACATGTATTTTTCATAAGCCTGATTTAAAGGGGCTGGCTGGTAATACTGTGACTGTTACAACAGGGGATATGTGGCAATTAGCATTATTTCATCTTTACAGTCCAGAAAAACCTTGTTCCAGTGTAGCCCTGCAACATGTATTTTTCAAAAGTCCCCCAATTTAAAGGGGAGGGTTGACAATAGTGCATGATAAGCTAGGGAGGAAGGGGAGAGAGATCTAGGGGCAGCAAAATGTTACAGACAAGGATTTTTGACAAGAGGGAGCGGTGAGAAAATGGTTCTAGTAGGAAAGTTACACTTGGTTCAGGATCTTCCTGGCTCTGTTTTGCCATATGCACTCTCATCTTTAACCATCCTACACGGGGTGCGATGGTAGCAAAAGGACTGAATTGCCAACTACTGGTTGGGGCCTGAAGATTGTGTGCTTTATATCTTGAATGTTGCCCCTGCCATCTCTCTTCCTGTCTGTGTGTTTCCTCCCTCGGACTGGCTCTGCCTTGCACCTTCTTGGACCGGCTCTGCACCCCCTGGACCTTCTATGTGCCTTGGACTGGCTTGAATCATAGAAAAGTACTGCTGCTGGTTAGTTTCCCGGGACAGGAGAATGGATTTTTTCTGTGGGTGCTGGGGCAGGTACTTCTGACACTTGCCCTGTACCCAGTCCTTCTGACCCTGCCTTATCTGCTTCCTTCTAATTTGCATCTGCATCTTGTCCTTCCCAATCTGCATCCACATCTGCATCCATCCTAATCTGCATTGTCTAGTCTGTCTGTCCATCCTCATCTGTGTCTGTCCACCCAGTCTGTCCCCCATGTTTGGACCCGATTCTGCACCAACTCTCTTGGACCGGAGACCCTCATCATTTCTTATCTGATGTCTTATCTTTTAAAAGTAATCATTTTTGCTTGCAACAAGCATGAGGGGTCATAACACCATAGAAAATTTCTGCTGCTGGTTAGGTTCCTGGGACAAGAGAATGGATTTCTTCTGTGAGTACTGTGGCAGGCTGGGTCTTCTGGACCAGAGAGATTGGGGGTGATGGATACCCTGGCCTTTGCTGACATCTGGGTGAGGCATGATGTACAGCGAGAACTGTCAGACCCATGCTCTGAGGCAGCCTATGTGCTCATAGGGTGGCATATGTACACAGTGGGGTGGGTTCTATGCATGGTGATGGAGTGCAGATACCGTGAAACTCTCCTGCAGTTCCAAGTTCAGCAGGATGAAAGAGTGGGAGCCATAGACGAGATGAGAGAGTGGGATGCAAAGGAGATTGTGACTTTTCTGGAAGTCACTAACCAAGGCTGGACCTTCCCTGACATTTTTTTTCTCATCAGTAGCAAGAGGATATTCATGGGGCTGCCAGCAATGCCTCAGTTGGATTGCAGAGATGAATCCCTTTCGGGAAACGAGTGACTTAGCGTACAGGGAAAGTGAACTGACTAAAGCAGAGCTTGTTGCTCTATGTGAGGTTGTACATCCGAAGAAGTGCAAAGTGCTTTTGCGAGTGTGGAATGTTTTTCACCTGCACAGTATAGTGATGCTGAAGATGACAGAGTGGGGTTATAAGAGGCTCGTGTTTAGGGGGTTTATGTAAACTGAGGGGGATTTTTAACATCAAATTCAATGCAGCCTCAGTAGAACTGCGTGCTGCTACCTGTCAGTATATGGCTGTGAGCATGGGTATGAGAAACCAGGTGCCAACATACAAAGACTGATTACTTTTGATTTCAATTCTCACTATCATTTTCAATTTTCACTATAGGCAATCAATAAAGTATGCAATATGCTCATTAAATACTCTGTATTATGTACATAGCAACAGGTTAGTTCCAGTTGCCAAGTGCTTCCTGGTATAAACCCAGGTATGAACCTCTGTGGGTGGGCGGAGATAGCAAGTGCTGGATTGCCTCCCAAAGTCAGCCCAGAAGAAAGAAACAGCTGGGGTGGCTTCTTCTTCCCATGGTTCACCACAGATGCAAGTCATGACGGGGCAGGATATCAAGAAGTGGGGCTTGGTGGGTGAAGCTTGGTGGGGAAGAACATCTGCCCATGTATTAGGCTGGTCACACTGAAACTGGAAGTGGGGGCTGCACAAGTAAAACATGCAGGGGGCTGCCTGAAAATGTGAGGGTCACACTAAAAATGTGAGTGGGGGCTGCACAGACTGAACCCAGACTCTAGTGGGCCATCATGCCATTTGTTAACACCCAGAAAGTGATTCTCTGGGCATGATCTCCATCTGTTAAAGTCAATGGGAATTGAGCCACTGACTTTAACAGATGGAGATGGTACCCTTTATTTCAGTCTCTCCTCTATCACAACTATTGTACATTCTCTTCTCTCTTTGGAGTGCGTGGTGTGTCTTTTGATGTCCCTCTCTAATTCTGTTCTCTTGACTCTGTACATGATGATTCTGGCTTAGTTGTGCACATTTCACTATGGTGTGGTAATCTACTGTCATTATTAATTACACGCTATGCTGATTGGTGTAACTTTTAGCCCCGCAGCAGTGATCTATTGGAGTGGAGTTTGGGTTTTTTTAAGTTTGTTTTTCTTTTGAGTGCTTCCCTGAATCTTGAGTTGAAGCAGAAAGTGTCCCAGTTTTTCTGTGCAGTTACTGTAGCTTGCATTGCTGTGCACCTGGAGAATGTGACTGCAGAACTGCCTCTATTAGGATCCTATAGGGATTACCCCACTAGTGTAATCAATTGCTACTTCACTGCAGCCCATCTTATTTTATGAGATCTGCAGTATCAATGCAATGCAAGGCACATTGCCACCTAGTGATGGATTATTGGAATGGCAGTTTGTCCCTGTGAATGTTATATTCAGAGAGCAGGAGTTCAAAAAAGGCTGTTTTTAAATGGGACATGCCCACACAGGTCCATCCATCCCAAACCACCTGAGCGCCTGACTGAAGGCATTGTGGGTGGCCACGTGCTCCCATGAACCACATATCACCCACTCATCCCCTCGCACAGAGCATTGGGGAAAAATCACGGATGCTCTGTACGGGGGCAGGAGTGGGTGGTAGGGGCGCACACCCATCCCCCCACTCACTGGACAATCATGGGCACGCCACACGACCTCGGCTCCCAGCTGTGCCCATTTAAAAACAACAAAAGTTGTTGTTGTGCTAGTGTTTTAGGAAGCAAGCAGTATGTCCAAGTGTTTGAATCTTTTGGTTCAAAATCGATCCAGGAGAGAGACTACAAGATCAGGCGGTTAATATTTTAGTAGTTTAATTGTTGGGTTGTATCTGCTAAGTGGCTTCTTTTCTGCACAATGGGTGTTTTCAGATATACGTGAGGCTGTGCACCCCCAGAGCTGGTCCAGGGGTGCACGCCCACATTCACCAACTCCCAGTCCAACCTCAGTCTGGATCAGATGGACCCAGCAGGTTCCCAGGCCAGAGATCCGCTCATGTGACACACCTCCCCCCCTCCCACACACACCATAGAGTTGTGGCCTCGAGTATCCACAGCGCTATGGTGTTGCCTGGGGCAATGGCTGGAGCAGAGCAGCAGCGTGGGTCTGTGCATCAGACAGACCACTGCTCAACTTAAGGCCAGTACCCCGCTCCACCAACGGCAATCTGGAATTTTCCGGAGTGCCACTGGCAGGGTTGCTCCGCTTGCACATCTGGTATTCTGGCAGATGGACAGGCCACCTGGGTGAACCAGGCTGGTATGGCCAGTACCAGGGCAGCCCATTCACCTAAAAAAAACCTGTATGATGATACCACCACTGCCACCAGCTGCAGATCGCTGCTGCTGTAGTTGTGACAGAGATGGAAACAAAGTAGTTCAAATGTTAACTTTTATTGGACCAACTTCTGTTGGTGGGGCCGTGCAAACGTTTGGGCCACACAGGGCCTTTCTTCAGGCATGTAGCATAACGAGTCAGATTATATATTTCTGACATATTCTTGTATATTCTCACCAAGAGAGGTTGGTCTAATAAAAGATATCGTTTGATCTACTTTGTCTCCATCTCTTACATTTGGGACCAACAAGGCAACCACACTCACTCTTTAGTTGGAGGCTGAAGGGGAGACTGAAATAGAGGGGAGACTGAAATAGAAGGTACCAATGCCATCTACTTAAGTGAAGTCCATGGCTTAACTCCCATTGATTTTAATAGAAGGAGTTGAGTCCAAAGTGTCACTTTCTGTTCCGATGTCCCAAATACAAAAAAACAGGAAAAAGATATGTCCTCAGATCATCAGAGTCTGTGTAAAACTTCACATCAAATATCAGTACCACCATATGCATGCTGCTTCCTGTCAGTTCTCTTGTGCATTAAGAGACTAGCCAGACTGCAGTTTTTTTAAAAAAATCTTGAGTCAGTTCCTAAAATCATGAGATTGCTGTAGAAATCATGAGATGAGAGAGAATGGTCTTGCTTTGCCTTCTGTTTTCTGAGTGAGCCTCAGGAGCACCAGCTGCCATCACATTACTGAGCTTTTCTCTGCAATGCTGAAGCCTAGAAGCTTATTTTTTTTAAATAAAAAATGAAAGTTGAAACTCCCACAATGATATAGTCAGCCTTATGGCAGGGGAACCTCAGGCTCAGGGGCCAAATGCGTCCCCCAGCAAGTTTTTATATGGCTCCTTTCTAAGGTTGCCACTTCTTGAAGTTTGACCGTGAGA
>QEPC01000282.1:16181-36500 GCA_003113815.1 Sphenodon punctatus
GTTATTCATTTGAAGCTTGATGTGCATTTTAGACTGTGTTTTATTCCATCTGTGGGAACTCCTTGCTGCTGGGTTGTGCCAGTGTTTTCCTGTGCTTGGGGTTTATACGTTATTCATTTTAAGCTTGATGTGCTGCTGGGTTGTGGCACTGTTTCGCCACTGTTTCCCTGTGCTTGGGGTGTTTATACGTTATTCATTTTAAGCTTGAAGTGCATTTTAGACTACTGTGTTTTCTTCCATCTTCTGATGTTCACCCTGGGAACTCTTTGCTGCTGGGTTTTGCCCTGGCTCCACCCACCGTTGCCATGGCTCTGCCCACTGCCCTTACTGCCCCTCCAAACTAAAAAGCCACCAGCTGCCCCTGTTTATGTTGCAGTTTATGTATATAACACCAGGAACTTGCTGATGCTGTACTGTATTGTAACTGGTACACACACGGTACAGCCTGTAATTAGTTTTATTTGCTTAGCAATCTGCTGCCAATTAATTTCATAGGCTGTCTAGGATTTTGAGAGAGTAAATAATCATCACTTGCTCTGCAACACTCACAATTGCACCCTATGTCTGAAGCTGCTAACAGAATTGGGGCGAAGGTCTTAATCCATTAAGGTTCCATAGATTTCAACAACGTTTGGCCGGGCGGCCCCTGTACATCCCTGATCCCACCCTCCTCTTCCCGCGTGATAGTAGAATGCCCCGCCCCTGTTGCTGATCAGCCAATCGGCTGTTCCGTCTTTCCTCCTCGGCGCGCGCCCCTTCTTCGCTGACGACTCACAGCTTCCTTCTTCCAGTCGCGCGGGGAGCCGGCCTGAAGTCTCGCGAGATCTTCGTTTCCTCAGCTTCCACCCCCTTTCTCCTCCCAGCCGGGCGCGCTCCTCCCCCCTCCCTCTTCCTCCCTCCCCTGTTGCTGCCGCGGCCGGATCTGTCTTTCAGGCTGAAGAAGGGGGGGCTCTTGGCCCTGCGCACTGAGCGATGTTTGTCCGCCATCGCGGCGGAGGAGGCTGAGACAGCCGCCACCGAGACAGGGGCCTGCGCCGTCACTGCCATCCAGCCCCCACCCACCGCTCGCCCGTCAGTCGCCGCCTCCCCTCAGCGCCCGGGGCCGCAGCCCGGAGTGAAGGTCGCTAGGGGGGGGTTCTCCCCGCCCCCAGCAGGAGGCTCCGCTCCGAAGATGTCGAACCTGAGCAAGGGGACGGGCAGCCGGAAGGACACCAAGATGCGGATCCGAGCCTTCCCTGTGAGTACCGGCCAAGCCCGCCGGGCCCCGCAACAGCCAGGCCCCGGCCTCCGCAGGCCCCGCAGCCTCCCAGGGCTGCCAGCAGCCCCCTCCCAGGCCTGCTGTGTACCCAGGAAGCGAGCTTGTCGTCTGGGCCCACTTGTTGGCAACCCCGAGTGACCTGTCACCGCAGGACCCTGGGGGCTGCCGGGGGGAGGGGGATTTCCCCCCCCCCGTGTGTGTAGGAAGTCAGTCCCCAGAGAAGCTGCTGCTTTCTCACTCTTCTCACCTAGGAGAAAACAGTTGACTGCTACTAAGGGGTGGGGGTTGACACTTTCCTTTTCCTTCTTCTCCCACCCCCCAGCTGTGGTTGTATGGGAACCAGTCCCCAGAGAGGGTGTTGTTTTCTCACACGGTCCTCACCCAGGAAAACGTACATCTCGGTAGGCCCACAGCTATGACACTGGCAGGGGATGAGGTGAGGGGTAGACGATATAACAAGGAGGCGGGGAGCGGCGGGGGGGGGGGCAATACTTCAGACTAAGAAACTAGGGGGTGGGGAACGTGGAGCAGAGCTTATTTTTAAAGGGGGAGGAGAACGTCCAGGTTTTCCTTGGTTGTGGGTCTGAGTCCCACTCCTGATTTTTTCAACTGAAAGACCTAAAACGTAGAGCTTGGATGGGCTGAGCTGATATAAACCCAGCATTTTGAATTCCATCTCCAAGCTTGGTTTTCCTAAGCCTTTTAAGAATCTAGGAGGCTACATACTGCAGGGACTCTGAGATCAGATGGTCAAACAGTTCCTAGTCCCGGCATAGCCTTTTCTCTGCATAGGTAACTTGGTTGCTCCATCCCAATGCAAAATTGCTAGTAGTTTGGGGCTGTTTGAGAAGAATGTATTTGTTTATTAATAACTTAGACTGCCATAATACAGTCCTTACTTAGTGACAGTTGCTTCAGTTAAAGCTGAGAGCAAATGAACAGCAAGGATGTAATTCAGAGCCTCTTGTACTACCAGAAAAATTGTGAAAATTTGAATAAACAGTAATTGACAGCATACTTGTGTGTTTATACACTTTATCAAGGAGTTGTTCAGTTGAATCTTTGACTTCTAGGGTTTAGTACAATTTTTTGATGTTACTCCTCATCCAGGTAGCCAGTAGTAAACAATTACAATGTGTTGTTTTTGCCAAGAAACTGGATGTACCTGTTAACATCAGTGGACCAACAAGTTACCTTAGAGAGGATTTGCTTAACCATCTAGACGAAATAAGTGTATCTTCCCCAACTGCCGAAATTAACCTTAGCATGCTAATTTAATGGAAAACCTACATTCTGTAAACTTTACTGCAGTGCCACTGTTTATCAAAAGTAGATGCTGAAGGAAAGAGCAGCATATCGGTGTTTTTACACGAGTTGACCCCAAGAAAGGACACCCGGGTCTGCATGGGAAGGGGCTCAGGTAAATTCAGTGCGTGGGGATGCGTGTTCCCGTGACGCACGCGCTGCCCACCCATGGTCACTCATGAGGTACTCTGGAGAAATCTGGAGTGTGCTATGCGTGGACAGGATGGGCGGTGTGTGTGGACAGGATAGCTATGCGTGGGGCCTCTAGTTTGAAGTGCTCCCCTGTGCATGATTCTCCTGCAGCCCCACCTGCATCGCCCTGGCCCGTCTAGTGTAAGAACACCCTGTGAAGTTATAAGATACTTTTTAATTAATGGCTACTAAGAAAAAATGGATTACTTTGAAGAACTGTGAAAGGGTCATCATAAAAACTAACAATGTCGCATATGGTTTCTCTCTTAAAAACCAGCCACGTTAAAGACAATGCTCAGCAAAAGTTTTCTACCCAATAAGATCCCCATGCATGGGGATTCTAGTGTTTGGGTAGATGAGGATAAACTAATGGAGAATAAATTAGATGATTAGGGTAAAATTTTTACATTCTGCTTTCCATTTTGGCAAAAGCTGTAAAATAACTAACTAATCTGCTTTCTGAATGACTGTTTTAGCCAAACTTACAAAATGTTGGTGGGTGAAGAATGTTCACATGCAGCTTTCTCTCTCAAAAACTGAGCATTGTTGGTTCCCCCTCCCCCCACCAACTTGTTCTTGCTAGCATTGTTTTAATAATTTTTTCCTGTTTGTATTGTTTAGGGAATGACTAAATACCTATTCTTGTGAATAAATTTTTATTATCATCTTTCCCCTCCTTACAAAATAACAAAAGTGTAAATCTATGTAGATACCAGTTCTAAAAAATTTCCAAAGTAGTAACTGACATCACTTGTATAGGAATTCAGAGTGAAACAGGGATTGAGTCTTCCACTGTACTAAAGTTGTCAGTTCTCCCCCTCCCAAATAAAAACTAAGGCCAATTTTGTAAGTTTTTAGGTGCATGTTCAACTTTGCTCAAAGTAATAATTGCATTATGCACTTACGTGAGCAAATAGCCATGTCTTACAGGACTGAGGCCTATATTTTGAGTATCTATAATTCATAGTGGTCTTTTTCTAGTCTTACAAACTCGAGTCACAATTCTCAAACCACTTATTCTAGGATAACACCATTGAGTGTAATAGAGGAAGTGATTAAAGGCTTATGGTCTTGGATTGGTAGCCATTGTTGCTAGGTTTGCTGAAATCCAGAAAAGTTGTGGTTGAGCACAGTGATGGCACTACCTCCTTCAATTTCTTGAGTTATTTATAGTCTTTAAGCATATCTTTACTGTGGCACACAGGAGTCAGTGATAACTAACAGTAAAAAAGACAACAGTTTGTGCTGTTCAAATTATTTAAAAATGCTACCATTTTGCATTAACGTTCAGATTGTTTACTCATACTCAAGCTATCCTTGTCTTCTGTAGTTACCTTTCTTTTCTGTTCTTCCTTGTATTATCTTGGTAATCCATGCAACAGTACATATTGGTGGCAAATATCCTCTCCTCCCCCCCAAATACAAACAGCCTTCAGTACTAACCAGCTGCTGGTGTACAGGGTTTCATTGACTGACTTTCATTCCCTCAAGGGCAGTAGCTTTGACTACTTCAGTCTACATCCCAATGCTCAAAATGGTCCGCTGGTGCAAGCCCTCTTGAGTTGATTGAAGTTTACACTGTCAGAGTGCTGAGGATCATAGTCCTAGAGATTGACTGGAATGGGTTGTTGTAGTTAAAGGTAGCCCAATGAATACAACCCTCTTGGCAGTAAATCACCCTTCTTATATACTTAAAAACAAATAAATCTGTATGCACACTTTAGTATATTGTATGAATTACATAATTTAACTTGATACTAAGCAACTAATAGTGGTCCTTATTTGTTAAAAACACTTTGAAGTTGATAGGAATTTTGAATGGGGATAGGCTGTAGGAATGGGCCCCAAAATATTTTTAAATGCATCCAGATTAAAGTGATGGTATATAATAACAAATGTTTTGACTTTTAAAAAGTGTTTTCTAAATGACTCCTAGAAAGACAAATGCAAAAACATTTGTCGTCTTGTGGCTAAAATGCTGTAATTTTTTATGTCCACTTAGTGTACAATGGACTTGTCGTTTCAAAGCTCTTAACAGTGTTGTTTCAACATATTTACATAAATAAATCTCTCTCTCTTCAGTGTTAGTAATGCAGCTATTAAAGAAATAAAATGAAACTTGGTGTAGGATTTCAAACTAACTTTTAAACATGTTTAAATTGACTGGCAGTATAGATACCAAAAAGTAGAAACTTAATATGTTAGGACATGGTGAAACAGTTGACTTGCAGTGTTGTGTGCCAAGTGTTTAATTCATATTTTTAAAATACAGAATGTGTAGGCATACAGTATATCTGTTTTCACATAGTATATCTACTGTGACAGTTTGCTCAGGACTGTCCCTGGATCTTCCTCTTATGTAGCGGTATATGATTGCACCCCTCTACCATCCGTTCACAAGTTCTACGAAGTCACTGCCTGCAAATTGAGAACCCATTCTGTGGTGATATGGAAAAATGCAAGGTTTCATGGTCACAGAATCATACAGGCTGAGATGAATTGAGCTGTTTTGGCCCGCTAACAATTTGGCAATCGAAGGGCAAAGGAATTATTTTTTTGCACAAAAAAGAGTAAAAATGTGGCAAAATCCTGGAACTTGTTTGTGACCTCCCTTTGTTTGTGAACCTCTTCCTTAATGAACGTGTGTATGTATTGTTGTCATTGCTTATCTTTAAGGGACTGGAATAATGCCCTTGAAGAGTACATTGTACTCTGTAAGAACAGCAAATCTTGTACAGAATACACATGGACCTGTGTTCACTGCATCTTCCCCATTACCCGCAGTGGAGAAAGTAAGTGAACCCTGGTTCCTGATAATACACAACTCCTACTCACTTCCAGAGTAAAACCGCTGTTGGAAGCAGTTGTGCAAATAATTGAACACCACTCCTGAATTTGTATTAACTCCAGGATGGTTTCCTTTTTAAAGCATAAACTAGGCTTGTAAGAAGTCATCTGCCTTCTTCAAGAGATCCATTTTGCTTCTTTGATGATAAGCAAGTATTCATATGCCAACCATGCATGGGCTAAAAACAGATGGGAAGTTAGCCCACTGGAGTGCCTGTTTCCCCCCGCCCCCCCCCACACACATTGCACGTTTAGCATGCCCAGTATAATAAATGAGCAGCCCTCTACCTGCATTTCATGTGCTTACAGCAGCCTCCACTCAGTGATGCCAGTGACCTTTTTATTTTTAAAATTTATTTAAAATTTATATCCCGCCCCTCCTGCCCACAGGGCAGCTCGGGGCGGCAAACAACATTCAATAAAATGTTTTTGAAAACAATTTAAAACACAATACAATGTGGGGAACCCACCCCTACCCCAAGCCAAAAGCCTGACAGAACAGCCAGGTCTTGCATAACACGCCGAAACAGCAGGAGAGTGGGAGCCAACCTTACTGCTGTGGGGCTGATAACAGACAGTGGGGAGAGGGGAGTGCCATTGTACCTTGGCTGCTGTTTTCCTCTTCCTGTTGGCGGCCTCAGGCACAATTGTACTCCCCACTGGCTGTTGGTGGCCCCTGATACACCAAGCATGATTTTATGGTGCCTGCAAACCTGGTTGTGGGTGAGACTGTAGGCGAACCTAACTGACAGGACATGGCTATCTGGGCACCCATTAGCCTGAATTCACCTGCATGGTGGGCCTGCAGTGTCTGTGGACTCAGCCTGCACTCGCCACATGGCCACCACCCATAGAAAACATCTGGTGACCACTTAATAAATGAGTGAGTGGACACGCACCTGGTGTGGGCTATCATCTTGTTTAAAAATACCCTTTGTGTATCATGGTTTTATGTTGCTGCAAAGCTGTCGCGTTTCTTTGTAAGCTTGTGAAATGATCTCCACCAGTATTGCACTAGACACTAGAGTAGCCTAAGGACTTTAGGTAAGGTTAGCAAAACCCTGTAAATTCACTTTGTATAAAATGCACATCAGATATTTCTGTGCTTTCTTACTCCAACTTTCCTTTTGTTCCATCACCCTGCTGCAGAAGTGAAGTACAGCTGCTTATTTTTCAACCCTCATGTTTCAAATTTATATTTTAAACTTCCAAGGCTATATTTGCAAAGAGCAGGAATAGTGTCTTATTTGTTTTTAAAGACTGATTCTCTGTCACTTTTGCTTTATTAAAATCAGAGACACTACTAGCAGTGGGATTTCCCTGGCAAAGGGAAAGCTTTTTGCTATCTGGGAATATTCACTCCTGTGAATTGTAAAACATAGGGGCTATGTGATGAATAGAAAAATGACACTAAAGTTTTTAGGTGTACATGAAGTGCATATGCAACAAAACGTTCAAAGAGTAGCTCCATCTGTTGCTTCAAATGACTGTTTCTTGGATGGATACTTGGAAAGATACTGAATTATTTGTGGTTCATTCTTCACCTCTGTTGTCTGAATATGTTTGTTATAGGTGCATTAGTTTGTCTTGCGTTTGGTGGTGGGGTTTTATTTGGGTGGCAAGGGTAGCATGAAGAGGAAACAATAACTTGCCACAAACTTGCTCTATTCCAAAGGGCAAAAATTTAAACACAGTAACTGGAAATGTTCAAGTTTGAGCCTAGAGAAACTTCACACCAATGGCCTTGAAGGCCTCTGTTATATTTTGGATTCACTAATCATATGTTCATAACCAGCCTAGGTATTGTTCAACATTCTTTTTAGTAAAGTCTGTGTTGGTATTGGGTAAATCACAGAGAAGTTTGATTATAGTAGGCTAAACATTTTTTAAAAGACTAAATGCAGAAAGGAAAAGTGGAAGCCTACTTTTGGTATGAAACAAAGTCCTTTGACAAGAATTTTAAATTGTACTGGATCATGAATGATATCTTTCCCTAGTGTGTAGCATTTTTAGGTTAAATAGCATGATAACAGAAAACTTACATTTTGAATATCATGCACATTGTCTATATTTTATGTTTGGTTTGGTGATGGTATACCTTCATTAACTTGAGCAGCACTTTCATAAGGAAGTTATGTGTTTTTTTAATTCTGCAACCATAGATGCAGTCTTATGAGATTCAGCAAGTGTAGTCAGTACTCCAGTGCAAACTTCCAGAGAAATTTGACAGGTGGTGATGGTGATTGAGTAGGTACCATTTTCTTCTTTGAAGGTCTGGTCCTAGTGGGTTCTGAGTGCCTTCATTTTCAGCAGAGTCAATCTGAATAAATGCCTCAACATAGTTTTGGAGAGGACCCTACTGCTGGAAGTTCTTGCCATCTTTTGAAATGCATTGGAAAAATTGAGAGGCCTTGACGACTTGTGATCATAAAAATCTTTTTAAGAGTAGGAGGAAGAAGACACCAACTTTTCTGGATATAATTTAATTACCTAAATTAAAATTTACCAGCTGTTTTCAGCGGATTCAGTAGTGTTTGTCACTTGGTGCAACAATCTGCTGTATAGTGTAGCTTTTGTGCTGTTAAACAGGGTGCAGTCTTTCATCCCAAATATAAATGGCATTCTTGAGTAGAAGATCAGTCAGAAAAACATGTGAAATTTTTCTGATTATTTTTCTGATTATTTTTTTCTGAAAAAAGTGTTATGACTAATATAATATTGGGTTCTCTGAAAACAACAGTCAAAAATGTATATTCATGGTTTCCTTCAAATGATGTAATGTTCCTCTGAAGGATGTAGGTTAAGTTAAATCAGAAATATTACTTAAGTTAAATCAGAAATATTACTTAAGTCTACAGTCCAGCTTTGGTGGAATTTGTGCTGTTAGTGGGAGCAAGTATAGACTGGTGCAAACTGCGCCAAATCCACCTAACAGGCTGCACCAGCCATAGCAGTTAGGAGCTGGAGCACGGACCCAGGAGACAGGGCAGGAATCATTGGGGAAGGATGTGGGGGGAGTGGTGGTTGCTATGCTGGGGGTAGGGGACGTGATAGGGCCAGGGGAGCAGGAGCTGAGTCTTACCAGTATACAGAAGAGTGACTGGGAGGCTTGAGAGCAGACCTGGTTAGAATGCAGGCCTGGCATGCTAGAATGCATGCAGGAGCCTGCCCTGCAAATAAATGGATATCAGGAGGGAGCTGTCTGAGTCTGCTTCCTAGCTTCCCGTTCGCTCTTCCCTGGTAAGAGAAGCTTCTGTCCCCTATTGTGCATCTGAGGGCATTTTTAGATGTTCCACCAATCTTTGCAAACTTCACAGTTCGCTTTCAGCAACCTCGCGTGGGCAGAGTTTAGACATGCCTCCCCACGCTGGAAGTTGACCAGTCGCCATTGGACACAGCGGTTCCAGGGAGCTCGCACATTCTTTCGAAAACCAGTCTTGTCAAACCCTCATATAGAGGTTTGACAAATCCATTTTTCAAAAGAATGTGTGAGCAACCTTGCACTGCTGTTTCCAATTATGTGGTCAGGTGACTTGGGGCGTGAGGTTGCTGAAAGTGGACTTTGCAGACTTCAAAGTTTAGAGGAACGTATAAAAGCAGGCTCTGTGTCGCCTCCCCCTTCAACACTGGCAAGTGGCCTCAACCTCGCCATATCAAGGCAAATGTTCCCTCCCTGCCAGCAGAGCAAATGCCCACACCCCCTCTACATCAGGGCAAGTGCTCCCTGCCCCCCATCGACAGGGTATGCTCCCATTGTAACAGTAGCCTCCGCTTCCCTGCCAGCATGGCAAGCACCCCCATCCAAATCTCCTCATGCCATTCCTTCAATGATGTCCCTGCCTTTGACTTCTTGGTGGGGACTTGTGCTGCTGCAGTGCCTAGTGCATCCAGGCACAGGAGTGCTGCACATTTTAGACAGCATGTCTGACCCTGTGCATACTGGGGACTGGCAATGTTGGGGAGTGTGCAGAGGGGTCCCATGTGTACTGGCAACTCTTTGCAGTGAAGGGGTGACATGGTGTTGTAACTCGATCCCTTGGGTGTAGGGGGCATGCTATATTAAAAAATATAATTGTATTTATATAGCATGTCTAAAATTGCCAAAACTTTCTATTTTCCTTTTTATTTGAAGGATGGACATTCCAGACCAGGTCTCTATTTCTGTTTAACTCTAGATCAAGACTTTTAATGGGATTTTTGGGGGGAAATCCTTCACTGTTCAATTGGTTTTCCATTCCCCATCCCTCATTAACCATATAATGTTTCTGTGGCAGGGATCTATATCAGCAGCAGCTCAGACCAAGACCTAGTCTCGCATCCAAATTAAGTAGTACTTGGGGTACCACATTCATGACTTCAATAGCTATAGAGAAATTTTGAAAGGCATACGTACCTCAGGAATTAGTTACATGTTGTCATGACTATGAAGTCTTCCAAAGATAGTTTAGTATTATAACTTAAACTGCACACATAGCACATCTTGAGAATGCTCTTTGTATACATGTGCGCTCAGGACTTGAAATATTCAACTAAGTGAAAATATTAAATTAGAAGCTTATGAGAATTTTACCCTGTGTCTTCTGGGAGTACGTTGAAATATTTCAGATTAGAGAAACAATCTTTCAGAAAATGCAATAGTTGCAGAATATGAAAAATGTGAACACTTTTAAAATTTGACTTTTTTTGAGCCTTCGAACAATAGTCCTTAGTAACACTGAAGAATAGGATCAAGTTTATTTTTTCCTGAGATTTGGATATTCAGTGGTGAATATACATTTGTATACTACCAGATGTTTTCCTGTTTGGCTTATGTTAAAAACGCTGAAGTGTAATGCCACTTGTTTGAACAAAATTTCACCCATTATATCAACTGCAGAACAAGCTACTGTATGTGTGTAGTCACCTGAAAAACTCCTTGTTCTCATCAGGTGCTTACGTTTCATGGATAAGCTTCCTTTGAAAAACTTCAGCTTTGGTAAAAACTCACTTATTAAAGAATAATGTTAAATGTATTTTGCTTTCCCGCAAAATATAAATGCTAATATTTCATAGCATTATTTATATGTTGGTAGCTTTGCTTGCAGTGTGGTAAAAAAATGAATGGAAAATACTAATCAGAACTTAATTAAGCCTTAGGTAATAGTCTGAAAGATTAAAACTTTTCAATGTAAGGAATAAAACGCTTGTGATTATGTAAAATGCATGCTAGTGGTTTAAAAATAAAATAATAAAGCCCAATAAATATGGTGTTCGACTTATATATCTTAGCCATGAATTGGGTGGACTTGGGCAAGTGACTGTCTCAGCCTCAGTTTCTCGTCTGTACAATAGGAATAATAAACTATTTATAATCTGCCTCACAGGGTGGTTGTGAAGGTGAACTAGATAATGATTATAAACCACTTTGGACACTGAAAACGCTGTAGAAATGAGATGATGTGAAGTTATTATTCCAATGTCCTCACAGCAACTTCTAGTTCATTGAGAAGCTTTTGCTTTGTAGATTGAGTAGACTTGCACAAAGTGATCTGGATGGCGACAGTTGGCTTTTTGGGGGAAAAAACTTGGTAGTGTAGAGGTGTTAATTCATAGATTCTGCTGCCATCTTTGAACTATTAGCATTTAAGTATTGAATGGTAAAATGTGTTTGGGACACTGCAGATATCGAAAGGATGACCAGATCATGTTAACCTTCATTTGTGAATTGGCTTAAAGATAAATTTAATTACCCAGCTGCATATTAGACAAACAATGAATATGTTTCTGATACCATATTTGTTGTTTCACAAACGTTTTAGGGTATAGATATGGATATTTAATAAAATTAAAGCTAAATAGTTTGTATTAAAGGGAAAAAAAATTGTGTGTGATCTTGGTTTGATCTTTTTACTATGTTGTTGTTGTAAAATGTATTATGTATTGACTTTCTCTTTGAGAGTTGTTTTTTCTTTTATGATTTGTTATGGCCTTGACGGCTTAAACAATATTTTTTATATACAAAAAATATATAGCACAAGCAATGTGATATTTGTTAAGTAACACCATAGTCTGAAAGCGCCTTAAATAGTAGTAATCAAGACTACGGTGTGCATAAATGTGTTGGAAGCTCTTCCTCAAACACATGGTAGGAAAAATATTCAGAGTAGTTTCTAGAAATTTAGTGCCTCTCTGTTAGAGAATGTGGCTATTGCCTCCAGTAACCACACAGGAAACTTTCCTTTTGGAGTTAAGGTTGCTAAAGTGAAACTCTATCAGCATAAACAACTAAAGCCATACAGACTTATTGCAAACATAAACTAAGTGCTTGTAGTTGTTGCTAGTAATCGCAGTGGGGCAGAACTATGCTGTCGCTGAAACATCAAGCCATTCTCTCCACTTTCTCTGTCACTCTTACCACATATGCTGGCCTAAGTATGAATATGCATCACATCCGTAAACAAGTCTAAAACATACAGATGAGCACTGCAGTACGCTGGACCAGTGAGATAGCAAGTGGGGTTAAAAGAAATCTGCTTTCCAATTTGCTGGAAATGAGTTTTGAAACTGTTTATATAGACTTACCCTTTAACAGTCCAAACTCTTTGACAATTTGTAATCAGAACTGACTGAACTTTTTAGTGGTGAATTTCCACATTCCCATCATGATAAATGCTACTAAAAATTCAAAGTAGTTGCCTCTAAAATTATTTATTTATTTGGATTTCTATCCTGTCCTTCCCTCAAAGAGGCTCAGCGCATTTGACAAGGACACTCCTCTCCCATTGCATTCTGCTCTACCAGTCGGACCGACATTATTGTTGTTGCATGATATGAAGTTATGGCAAGTTAAACACTTAATGCTTCCTGTGGTTATCCCCTTAATTTATTCAAAAGGGATTACTTTTTTTGTTTAACAGAAGATCAGAATTATACAGCGTATGACTCGGTTCCTTTTCTAAAATATCAGCAAGGCAATTTTAAATATCAGCAAGGCAATTTTTTAATTGAAGGGTGAGGCATGTGACCTGCAATGTTGACCTGCAATGTTATCTGGGCCACGTTGTTTTCTATGGCTTGCTTGGTTCCTATTAGATGTTGCTCCTCCCAGAAAACAAAGGCACTTCTGACACAACTCTTCTACCATCTTGCTAAGTAAGAATCTAGAGAGAATTCCTTTTGGTCCTTCTCCACCCCAGTCACTGTGTGTACTACTGTGCCCTGCACAAATTGGACTAAGCCAGTCTTACTGAGATTTCTCTAAACCTGTTTGGAAACCAGTTCAGTAAAATGGGTCAGGCTGCATTGTACTCCTAAATTAGAATATGTTTTTGTACGTAACAGGTTTTAAAATTGGATTGGTCCAACTGGTTTGGCAGACAATTAAAAACTCCTCCTTCTATCGTGTAGTTAATGTGGCCCTCTCAACTGGGTTTTTGTTATAGACCTGATGTGCTTAGAAATATCTTCAAATATTGAAACAAATCTTTGGTTAGTATTTATAGGTCAGTGTGGTTTAGATGGTGACTGCCAGGCCAGCCCCAGCCCCTCATTGCAACTCTCATAAGGACTGTTGCCCTTGCTTTGTAAGCAAAACTGTCGTATTAAACATTAAATAAAACAACTCATAGTAAACACAACAGGCTTACTATGGTCACTACAGAAAGAGTAACTTTGTATTTAAGTTTTAAATTGCTTGATAAAAATATGTACCCTTTTTTGTTTGGTGTCCTGATCTTTGATATCTGGTTCTTGGATGCCCAAAAGGGTGGGGGCTACCCTGCTATAAGCAGTGCCTGTTAAAGAAATGGACTCTTTAGTACTCACATGAATTTCAAAAAGGTTAGTCAATCCAAGACCAAAGCAGAAAGTTTTAATCCTCAAAGATAATCAGTAGTTTTTTGCTCAAGCTTTCAAAACTGTATACCAAGACCTGCATCACTCGGGTGTGGGGGCAGGTAATAGGGACCCTGCACACTGTTCCCAATCCACATTCCTTTCATCGGGCCCATGGCAACTTCTCTGATACTTTTCATACAGCTGGACTTGCTTATTGGCCAAGTCTGCAGAAGAGGTGTATGCAATCCCTGATAGGTGGGTCGCTGCAGAGAGCACTCTGAACTTCCCTAGCCCTACACTCATGCACAACATTATAGCAGCCCCCCCTCCCTACTGTGGAGTGCTGACTGGCTCTTCTGGTCTCCCCCCACCCCCAATTCCCCCCCATACAGCATTGTGACAGACTTTATTGGTTCTGCCTTATAGAAATCTGATACTTCCCCTCCCTGCATGGGCTCTTGCCCACAGAACATGTAATGTTTTCAGTGTGGCCCATGCTGGGGAGAAGGTTCTCTTCCCCTGTTCTCATCTGTCAACGGAAGGTGGTGGAAGCTTGAAACTTCACAGGACAACAGTGCCTAGTTTGCTGGCATAGCTTTTTGTGGCCTGTTGAAGTTGTTAATGTTTAGCTCAGTTCAGACTTGTTTTGTATCCAGACTGGTGGTGTCTGCACAAAAGGTGGCATTTCTCATTTTAACAAACATGATCTTTAAGAGTGTATGTGCAGTGAGGCAGGGCTCATTTAAAAGCACGTTAAAGAGGACAACTGGTACATTTTGGACTTTTGCTGCATATTAAAATGCTGTCCACCAAAGCACGGTCTCGTTCATTAACCTGTATATGAATGAATTGCCTGTTTTGGGGGGAGGAATAGTATGAGAGTACTGCATACAACATGTATACGAACAAAAGAGTTAAGATTTCATGAGCAATGTTATCACTGACTTGAAGTGCTTCATGTTGCAACCTCCTCTTCTAATAAAGTTTTGTATGAAAACTTGGAAGTTTTTAGGTTAAGAACATAATAAGTGCCATACTGGGTCAGACCAGTGGTCCATCTAGCCCAGCATCCTGTCTCCGACAGTGGTCAATCACGGTGGCTTGGGAGAAGCACCCAAAGGTCACAATGGGGGATCCATTCCCTGTTGTTTCCCCCCAGCTCCCGTCGTGTTCACTGATCCTGTCTGGCTAATAGCTGCTAATGGACCTATCTTCCAGACACTTCTCCAAACCTCTTTTAAACTCAGCTATAGTACTGGCCCTTACCACAGCCTCTGGCAGTAGATTCCACAACCCAATTATGCGCTGAGTGAAAAATATTTTCTTTTATTTGCTTTAAACTTGCTACCCATGAGTTTCATGGAGTGTCCCCTAGTTCTAGTACTAGCTGAGAGGGTAAATAACTGCTCCTTATTTATTAGTTCCACACCACTCATCATTTTATAGACCTCTATCATATCTGCTCTCAGTCATCTCTTCTCAAAGCTGAAAAGCCCCAACCTACCAAGCCTCGTAAGAACATAGGCTGGTGAGCTGAAATTCATGACTCGATATCCACTTTATTTATTTATTTATTAAATAATGGCCAAAAAAAGCAACTAGTAGTAAGTGATATTCTTTGTTGTTTTTAACTAAAGTAAACTTACCATGATTCTCTAATTCTGGCACCAGAGGTAATTAGAAGCCAAAATGTGTGCTACTTCTGTTGTGATAATATAGATCAATACATACATAAGGGATTATGACAGTTTGCAAATCAGACAAATGTTTTCCTTAATTATTCCTTCTATTTAATTTCTGCCCTTGTAATGTTTGTAATCCTTGGAATTTTTACTTGGCTTGCAAAAAATCCCAACCCTGTGACAGCTGTGATGTTTTGTGAAATTTGATACTAAAAAGCCATACTGGCTTGAGCATTTGACCAATGACTATTAGCTTTATTTCTTCCACTCTAGTTTTGTTCAGAAATTTCATTTAGAGAATGGGTTTGCCTTTATCCACAGAACAGGGACTTCATAGGTAGTATTGTGATTAAAAATTCAGTTTACATATACTGAATCCTTCCCTCTGAAAACCTTAAAAGGTTTGTAGGATAATATGTATAGGAAGTACAGTGGAATCCACTTAGGAAGAACTAGCATAATTTGGATTACTGGATAGTTGAATTTTTTTCCCCGGCCTGAGGACTGTAGGGATGTATTGCTGCTTGTTGAGCAGAATTTTGAACCCTGATAACTTAAAGTTTGTATGTGTATAGAGTATACCAACCCAGCTGAAAAACTAGACCTTTAAATATACTAATGATTTCTTGGCAGCAAGTGGTTAAAATACTGTAGTATGTACCCTGTCAAAGAGAAGGTTCATGTTGGCCATTTGGAGATGGACGTATGGGAAGATGGGTTCTCTCTAGCTCTCCATACATGCAGATTCACATAAACTGTGTAATCCTGTCATTTCTGATTCTGAGAGTCTCAAGCAGATTAAGGAGAGTCACGATGTTTCCTTGTCTCCTGCCCACCAAAGACTCCCAGAGTCAGAACTGACAGGATTGTACACGCGCACCTCTGCCCTGCTATTTACTCTGACTCTTCAGTTTTCTCCATCTCCAGGTCCATTTCTTCAAGGTCTGCCTAAGCAGAATTTCTGATAAATTGAACTTTTTACATGGCTGGAGAAATCTGATTTATGCAAACTCCAATGTGTATGTAGGAAGAAGTAGCATGCAGTTGTTTACAAAACTTTATAACCATTCTAAACCTTGCTGTTCCTATATACAAGTGTTGTGAAGCTTTCCTCCTGCAGGGACACACATCTGACCTGGGACACAAGAGGTTTTATTTGAATTATGTGTTGACTTTCTAGAATGTTGCAAGGCATAATCCCTCAGAAAATTCATAAAAATAGAAACAAAAATCCAGAATTTCCAAGTAACTCTTACAACACTGTTTAACTAATGTGACTCACCCTCATTCTGTAGTGACCATTTTGAAAAGTAAGGTGATAGTTTTAACAAGGTTTAAACACACTTTCCCAATCTAACCATCTGCCAAATAGCATCAAATCATGACAGTTAAATATTCATTTAGATACCCTGGGCCTTAACTATCTTAAACCCATTTCATCCTGAATAATATAGTTCCTTGCCACTTTCCACAATTGCAAGTAAGTTTTTTGTACCTTGTTGCTGATGTCTCCAAAGAGAACAAATCCTTTAAAAATCTTTGTTTGATTTCTAAATATATGTAAATTAAGACTTGCTCCTAAATGTTGTTTCAGCTGCTAGTACCAAACTTAAGGTAAATCTCATCAGTTTCGTTCATCTGTAAAAATGTTTAAGCTTTTATTTTTCATTTGACTGCTCATATGCTGCAAGAATAGAAGACTAGTGGGATAACTTTAAAAACAATCCTGATATTCAGAAATTTAAATCGATCTGCTGAGGAGTACCCAAGAATGGCACAGCAAGATTATTTGGATCTTGACTCTGCCAATGAGTCTGCAAGTGTGGGCTACAGCTGTGCATGGGATCTAGTATTTGTATTTCTGTTCATATTTGTAATATTGGTATATTTTGTCTTTCTATGGGTTTTTTGGCATAAGAGTACAGTTTGGCTATGTCGATCTAAGAGTCCTAGAGCGAAGAGAAAATATTTTTAGAAGTGCTGCAAAATCTACTGCTAATTTAGAAAAGAGGAACTACGTTTGTTTTTTAAATGTATTTTAGATAACCAGTCAGGGGTTCTGCAAGTGGCACTGAGAGCAGAGGCAAGAGGAGCAGTGATAATGGTGGTTTCATTGTACACATGTCAACTGGCATTGGTAATACAAACTCGCCCAAACCAGTCCCCGGTCTGTGTTCTTAACAGCAGGCAGTGAGCGTAACAGAGGGTGTCCCATTGGACACCAAGAGAGAAGAGAACTCTACAACTGGAATCATTTATTTTTATTATTTTTGCATTTATATGCCACCCCCTCCTGCACAAGCAGCTCGGGGCAGCTAACAACATTTAAAACATAAAATTAACTCCATATTAGAATAACCCCACAATAAAACCCCAACCCACCCATCCCGTCTCCCTCAGAAAAGGCCCGGCGGAACAGCCAGGTCTTACACTGTCTACGAAAGGAGGGGAGGTCTAGGGTCGGCAAACCTCTATTGGGAGGGAGTTCCACAGCCACAGAGTGGCCACTGAGAACGCCCTCCCCATGGTCGACACCTGGGAAACGCGGGGAACCTCAAGGAGGGCGCCCTCGGCTGACTGTAGAGGCTGGTACAGAATCTGGAGGGTGAGGCAATCCTGCAGATAGGTAGGGTTCAGACGGTTTAGGGCTTTAAAGGTCAAAACCAACACCGTGAATTGGGCCCGGAAGACTATCGGCAGCCAGAGCAGAGCACTGGAGTAAAGTGCTCTTGATGACTCATCCCCTTAAGGAAACAAGCCGCCGCTTTCTGCACCGGCTGTGATTTCTGGACTGTCACCAATGTTAACACCACATAGAGTGTATTACAGTAGTCTCATCTTGAGGTAATAAAAACATGGATGATTGTGGCAAGGTCCGAGACATACAGCCTAAGTTGTCGTACCAAATATAATTGGCAGAATGCGCCCTTTGCCACAGCCATCACCTGGACATCCAGGCCGAGCTGTGAATCCAGAAGTGCCCCTAGACTACGGACCTGAGATAACAGGAGGACAGACCCCATCAATGGGGGCCATCGCTTTCCCCACAACCATCACCAATTAAATGAAGGCCACCCCTCAAATCTGTCCCCAGTCTGGGAGACATAAGCAAGCAATGTAACAGATCAACTGAGAGGGTGTACCATTGGACACGAGGGGGAGGGTTGGGGAGAGACTGGGCAGGAAGAACACAAAAAGCCCAAGCTTTTGGCCTATTGCCAACTGAATGCAGCTCCCCAAACCAGACTCCAGTCTGTGGCCACATCATGAACAGTGGCAGGCAGTAGAACACAGAGTGGCCAAGAGGGGGTGTCCCATTGAACTCTGGGAGAGACAGAGGCCCTTCTCTCACCCAGTTGGGTTGGAGACCCACCATCTGGTACTGAGGAAAACTCCCTCAGGATTGTTAAAGGCAGGATCACTTCCCAGTATAAACACTGATATTTTTTAAATGGTTTTACAAATAAAAGGGTTGAGCTTTCTTTCTGAAAATTTCAATGCCTTCTTTTATGGGTAGGGTGGTACACGCCAAATTTGAAGCTGATCAAGTAAGCTAATTTAAAGCTGTAAACAATTTAAAGTTAATTGGTTCTTGTCATTTTCGGTGAGTCTGACAATATTTGTGGGCCAATGTCTTCCTCATTTCAGTGAGTTGTGATGTTGTGACTCAAATTTGCATGTAGGGCTGAAACAGCAAGCTGCTGCATTCGCCTTTTCTGACTGAAAAAGCTCTTCCGCAGTGATAGAGGATAGAGACGTTTGGTGCGATAGAGACGTTTATTCCGCTACTTTCATTCTGCTACTTATGCCATTTCCGCTACTTCCACCATGTGCAAAAGTAGCAGAACAATGTTGGTTCCAACAGTTTCTGAGATTGTTCCGACAGTTTCCGAATTAGCGGAATGTTGGTGGAATTAGCGGAAGGCCGGCGGAAAAGCTGCGGAAAGTCACAGGCAATTCTGAACGGCAGAATGAAATAGCGGAGCGGAAAAAGGAGTTGCCGCTTCAGCCCTTGCATGCATGTAGCCAGAGCATTCCATCAGTCACTTAGGATGGACTGATAGTGCTTATTGCAGTCTAAAAACACTTATTAAACTTCCAAAAATTAGTTCTTGTGCATGCACAGTTTCAGCCCTGCAGGGAGGTCATCCTGCAGGAGAAGGCAGAGTTATGCATATACTAAGTAGCGCCTAGGTGTGCTGGAAACTTGCTGTTCGGCAGGCAGCTTCCTGGTGCCACGCTACAGTCACACTCGCTGCATTGTCCCTCCCAGAGTGGGCTGTGACTAGGCAGCTCCCCAGTAATGGAGGAAGAAGCAGCTTAGCTAACTTCCATGAGCATTTGAGCGTTAAATGGAGCCTCCCCTACACTGCCACAGAAGGAATTTCCTTCCGCACTGGGCAGCAGGTTGCGCTGGAAACGGGAGTCTTTTGGGGAGTCTGGCTGAAGGCTGGATATAACTTGGCATTTCCAGTAATCTGATTTGATTTTACTCTCTGTGTATACTGTGGAAAGCTTGTTTTTCTTAAAATGCAGCATTGTTTAATTCTTTCTCTGTGTAGCTTCCTAGGCAGTGAAATGTTTGAAACTCCTCCAGTTGGGCTCCAGGCTCCAGCAGGTGCCTCTACTTGTTAACCCAGGAAAGTCTAAACACAAACGCTTTGGCCTTTTCGCTTCCCTATGCTCCACCAGCCTAGCTGCTCTGTGCTGCCTTCTTGGTGAAACTGACAACCCCAACTCTGGAGGCAGGGTAATAAAACTGCAAATAAAGTTTTGCCCAGAAAAAGAGCAACAACAGTTGTGGAGAAGAAAAGGCATGGGGGTGCCTGAAACAGCTTGGATGTTTTTCCTGGGTCAGAGGTAGGAAGGAGCAAGAATAGTGTGCAGCAAAGATTAATTGTTAATAAGATTCTCTCTTCAAAGCTCTGGGTTTGAGCCTTTACCCAGAGCAAGGAGGCTTGACTAGGTTTGGGGGCATAATCAGAAAGGCTTGACTCAGCACAGGGGACACACACTCATGCACACTCTGCTCGACTACTGCAACGCACTCTACGTGGGGCTTCCCTTGTTCTTGGCCCGGAGGCTGCAGCTGGTGCAGAATGCGGCGGCCCGTCTTCTTACGGGGACGGGTCGCCGGGAGCACATTACACCGGTGCTCCGAGCTCTGCACTGGCTGCCGATAGTGTGCCGGGCCAAGTTCAAGGTCCTAGTGATGATCTA
>QEPC01000282.1:47818-59151 GCA_003113815.1 Sphenodon punctatus
CCCGCCCCCTCCACGCACCCCGCCGCCCGCCCTCCGAGGAGACGGGCGGGCGGCGGGGCCAATGCGGCCGCCGCGTCTGGCCGATCGTGCCACGGCCCGGGATCCCGCCGGGGATCCCGGGCCGTGGCACGCGGCCAGACGTTACTTTTTGTTGGCCACGGCCCGGGGTCCGTTTGACCACGCTTCCCGGGACCTTCCCCCGGCTAGCCCGGGAAGCGTGGTTCAAATTGACCCCATGTGCCGATTGAGCGTGGCCAACATCTGGCGGCCGCCAAACAGACGTGCGGGACACGGTGACCCCAGGTGGGTATTCACCGTGGCTCACCGTGTCAACGTCACGTCTGAAATCACCCACTATCCATCCTCTGTCTTGATTTTCTCATCTGTGAAAAAGGGATATACTCAGGTGTTGAGAATTGGTTGTAAAGACTCCTAGTGCTTCATGATTTTTTTTATTGTTGATTTTTTTAAAAAAAGGTTATGGCCTACGTGAGTTTCTGTAAACTAAAACGATGTCCAATGGTCACTGTCCCTTATTTGTGTCTCATAGGGCTAGTACCTGCTAAGGTGCAAACCAACTGAGAACTTGTACGGATGAGACTACATCATAACCTGAAAGATGCCAAGTGTGGGAGAAGTAAAAGGGTATATGACTATATTGAAGGAGGAAGACCAAGGACTTGGTTCCTATAGAATCAGAGTTGGGGGCCCCCAGTGAAATTGAAGAGAAGTCTGGTTTTATTATCCCATAAATATTTGTGGACAATGTACTTTGAAAGGCTTTTGGCAAATGCTTTCTTGGAACTGGTCCATTAACAAAATTGATGGGGCTGAAAGTGTTTACAATTGGTTCTGATAATTCTCAGAAAATCAGTTAGAATTTTGACATAAGAAATTACTACTGTTATATTAGTAAATTCTGATGGCTTGCAGCTAACTTGCTAGCAGCAGCAATTTTCAGTTTGGGGAAATTTTCAGTTTTGGACAACACTGATTTTCTTTTCTCTTTGATATTGCAGATGACCATGGATGAGAAATATGTAAACAGCATTTGGGATCTCCTGAAAAATGCAATCCAAGAGATCCAGCGTAAGAATAACAGTGGTCTCAGTTTTGAGGAACTGTATAGGAATGCATATACTATGGTATTGCATAAGCATGGAGAAAAACTTTACACTGGACTAAGAGAAGTGGTTACTGAGCATCTCATAAATAAGGTATGTACTTATGCAAACTAAACAGGATATGACCTTTTAAAAAGAAAATTAAGCATTACATTTTTTCTTAGTTATATGCAAAAATACAAGATTAGCATAAGTTAGGTTACTTTCCTTCTGCTTTTCCTGGTTTCAAATAATAACAAAACTGGAAATGTACAAGTTAAAGTAAAAAAAATTTCCTACCCAAACTAACCACTGTTAACCATCTAACTCCTTGCAGTTAGCCCATATCCATAATTGTCCCCTTCTCCCCAGAGAGGACTGCAGCAACAGTGCGGGACCAAGCTGTTTTGTTGTGGCAGTAGCTGATGTGACGCATCAAACTGGACAGACGGGTAACAAACAGCCCTGTCCACCTCCCATGGGTGAACTTTAATTTTTACTGTTTAATACTGTTCTATAGACCATTTAATGTGTTGCTGTGAAGCACAGTTTAGGAACCACTGTTTTATACAGGATTAGAGGAAGAGGGTGAAATTATTTCTGTGATTTGACCTCTTCTAACATGCTTTTGTAGTTTAAAGCATCCATGAAAGTCAAAACATTTGTGTACACACACAAAAAAAGAGGCAGAACTTTTCCTTGAGCTGGCACTAGTCTGCAGACCAATAATTGAGACCCAGTGACTTGAAAGATGGAGGGAAAAGTCTGTGTCCATGTTTTTCAAAAACTAGTTCTTTCAAAATCCATATTTGTTTTCCTTTTATTAGCTATGAGCTCCAGCTTCAAGATGCTGGTCAGCAGAACCCAAGCCCAGTAGGACCGGATTGGCCTAGTCTGGACAGGACCAGACATACTGTCTGCCTGTATCCCTTGGGTTCAGCTGGGCTAGCTCATGGCCATGGAGCTGTGTGATGTAACAAAGCTCTGCAGGTAGAGCCACATCAAAAAGGGAAGGGAGAATTTCCCCTTTCTGGCATGTCCATATCTCGTTATGACTCAGCAGGACTCCAATCCTCTTGTGGAATTTTTAAAACAATTCCATTGAAGTCTGGGAGGCTTGGGGTCTGATTCTGCACCTCACCGTGCTGGACTGCATTGGGTGGGTGGGCTGCCAGGACTTGCCTTCCTCCCCGCTGCCTAGCAAATGAACATACCTAGCAGTGGCGACAGCAGCAGCTTCTTTCAGTGCTCTTCAGCTGCTCCTTTTGACCGCTTCCTGGCCCCTCCCAACAGGACTTACCAGAGCAGCGCAGCTGACTGCGCTGCTCTGGGAGGCCCTGTTGGGGAGGGGCCAGAAGGAGCGGCTGAAGAGTGCTGCAAGAAGCTGCTGCCTTCACCGTAACTGCTAACTGTGTTCATTTGCCAGGTTGTGGGGGGGAGGCAAGTCACCCCACCCCCACCCAATGCATCCTGGCCCAGGAGGGGGGAGCCCCAAAGGTTTATTCATCCCCCTGTCCCACGTGGAAACTCCTGCCCCACATCTCCCCATCACGGGCTGGAAATTCTGCTCTGGGACTAGCGGGGCAGGAGATTCCACAAGGGTTAGGGGGGTTCTGCGAGAAATCCACGAATTGCGTACCTGCATTTGGCTTCGGGCAATAATAGTATGAGGATTATGCTAGAACAATGCTCGGATGGGGTCATGGCCAAGCTGGCTGCCTGGAGCCTGTGCTAGGTTGGGTCCTAGAAGAGCCTGGTTGCAGGAGGCCTGGAATTTCTGGCCTACTGTTCAGTGCGTGGTGGTTACCATTTACCACTTAAACATATATTTATGAACACAGGTTACATTCTTGTAAATTTTAAATGTACCAGTCATTGTGTTTGCAGTGTATATTGTAAAACAGAAGTTCAATTAGGGGTTAATAAAGGATAATTGACTGAAAAGATTAGGAAACGGCTACACATTAATCTATCTGTATGCATTTTTTATTAGTGGCATTCATGTTTTCAAAATACAGAAGTGGCATTTTGTTGTGGCACAAGTTGGGAACTATTGCTTTGCCAATAATCCTTTTTTAATTGTCAACTGAATGAGGTGCTCAGCCAGGACTTATACAGAAAAAGACCAGTACTCATGAAGAAGAAATTATGTAACTTTAACAACATGGGCATACTTGCCAACATGCTCTTTTTGCAATTTATTTAGTTGTAATTAAAATAATTCATATTTTCACCTGCCAGTTGCCAGCCACTATTGTTACTCATAAACCTTGAGCTCAACATTAAAAGTAAGCATTTTATTGGAATATGTGTGAGCAAGCCTCTTCTGCCAAGTATCTAATCGGGGCGTCCCAGAAGAAAGGAATTAGGCTTTGCCTAAGACCATTATGTTGGAGTCCCTCTCCTAAGGTAAGGAAACTCCCCATCTCCGCTTAAGGAGCTGCCGTTCTTGTAGGGCGGGGCAACTCCTCATGGTCCCCCTAATAGTTTAAATTTGAATCGGAATACTGCCAGGTAAGTAAAGCAATTTAAGACTACGAAAACTCAACTATCAAATTAGAAGCTGTAAATTCAGCTCTGTCCAGTCTCATCTGGAGCCTGGGGCCTGACTCCTGTACTATGGTGTAAAGTATTCTAATAAAATGAGCCTGACAGCACACTATACTCTGTCTCCTTGGCACTGGGTTTAGAGGCAGGGATTGCTCTCCAGAATCCCACAAAACCACTGTATAACATGAAGCTAGGTCTGACAAAAAGTACAGCATATTCAGTATGATCTGCACAAGGTTCAGTTAAAATTGATAATGGTACCATTAGCTTCTAAACCATGTCTGTTTTACACAATGAGAGTGAGCAGAAGAGTAGCCTTTGCATTAATATAGCTTCAGATAATTGTCTGTTTGTTCAAAAATGCAGACTCCAGAAAAGATTTAAGTTGTGTTGTGGTAGGCATGGTGCAGATTCATAACAAGGAATAATGCATACCCTCAAAGTATTATCTAAGTAGAACGAACTCAAGTGTGGGACAAGAAATGGCAGCACGGAAATGGTGCCATGGCAGAAGAGGAGACTAGGAACCAGGTCTCTAGATCAGACCAGTGTCTGTCTACTGCACCTAGCTGCCCTTATAATAAGGTGTCACCCTTTTAAAAAACTTGTGTTGATGAATAGCGATAAAACCTGTCAATTCTGGGGATATCTTTCTCTTGCCACTTCTAAGCCTTTCCTTAACTGGTCTGTTGTTGTCCTGATATCCGTCCCCACAAAACATATGCCTTTTTTGCTTGTGGCCTGTTTCTGAATCCAGGCCCCCCTGGGCCCTTTGCTATGAAGAGCTTTGCACACTGCAATAAATGAACAGGCCAAGACAACCTCTTCTCCCCACTCTTCCCCTTCTCCTGTTCTTTGTCACTGTTCCAGGTGAACAGGGGACTTCTGGATTCCCAAGCCCAGCTTGATGGGGAACAGAGAGCAGCAGGCAGGTGCATACTGCTGGCTTTGTGACAGGGCCGTGGGGCCCTGCAGGTGGGGTCTTGTCTCCTTTCAGTGGCTGCTTCTGGTTTAGGTCCATGGCTAAATTCTTTGCTGACCCAGAGCTCAAAATCATGAGGGAAAACATATGTCAAAATGTATGACAAATTAAAGGGAAAGCAAAAACTTTAAAATAAGGTATGCAGATAAGACACTTCAAAAAAGTTTTGTTTGGAGAAAGCTACATTTCTCTACTAAAGAGGAAATATCTAAATAAAGGTAGAATCATGTATGGTACACAAGTCCACTCATTGTTATAGGGCAATTTTTTAAGTAGGGCAAGCTATCTGCTTTTAAAAATCCATGTATCGGCACAACCCCAGAAACAAAGAAATACGTGCATTCACATATACTACAACATGCTTATTTAAACACTGAGTTGTCTGCTAGCTAACACATAAGAAGAATAAGAGATGATAGGTTCAGTCTTCAAGTGCTATTATACTTGAGAGAGTTGATTTCTCTTTACTTTAGGGACAGCTGCTTCAGCTATTTTTTTTTGTAATGCAGAGATTCCGGTTTTTGAACTCCAAAAAAGACAGAGGTTTGTGTTGTGAAATAGGAGGGAATATTATATACATAATGACTACAGAGCTTCCTTTTATTTAAAAGCTCTATAATAGACTTAATATGCTTCAGTGAAAGGAGAAACATTGCAACACTATTTGCAAGGAAGATGTCTACAAATAGGTATTCTAAGTGCTTAGTTTTCTCTAACTCTTCACATAATGCCATCTTAGACAATGCTAGAGCTTAAAAGATGTATTTTTATTTTATTTCTCATTTATTTGCTGTAGATGCAAGCATTTGACCTTTGGTTAATGAATATGTTAAGAAGCAAAACTGGCCTACTTAAAGCTGTATTACACTTTTTCTGTCCCTACACTATGTCCACAAATAGTAAGGCATCATAATTTGTGTATAATTGTATGCACATCTAGGTGCAGATATGGGCTGTCCCATTTCAAAATGAGTCATGAAAGATAGCTCCGTTTAAGACCCACATAAAAGCCTCAGCACCCTGAGGATTAAGCACAAAACAATCCAGTCCATCCTTAACAAGTAGTTCATTACTTTAAAATACGGTACAGTAGTTTTATTCATTAACAACGATCTGCCAGGTTAATTAGGGGGGTTGGACAAGTGTTTGTACCAGGCATTTTTTCTTGGGTTTTACTGTTTAAAAAAACAAACCAACCTGTGCTGTATGCTTCCTTAACAAGAAGCATTTCTTTAAAGTTATCACTGTTAAGTGTTTCAGGTATAGATATATAAGATACAGGTAGGTAATTTATTGCATAGAATGTATTTATAGGAAAATAGCTGAATATAAACACTTGGGTTCATAGAGGTGCAAATGAATATTTTCTTTAAATTCAGAATATTTGTGCTTGTACCACTAAATATTTTGCCTTTTATGCCTCATTCAATCTTTTGTTAAAATACAAACAAAATACCCTTCTGTAAATGCGCTTAAATAATACACTATAAAAGCTTATTAACCAACAAGAAGCATGTAGATCCAAAAAGGGAGAACAGGTTAACCACCATTTTAAGAAAAAAGCTGGACTTATTTTAGAACCTTGAGGCTGTTGGAGGACAGCAGTAGGAAGCTACTTCCAGGAGTTCTGCAATTTTAACTAACAGCTGGAAAGCTCCGTGACATCAGCAGTATCCAAGCAGACGGTAGTGAACAGTATGGAAGGTGAAGCTCTTGCGTCTCCCCCCATCCACCTCTGTGCGCATGAGCTTTTAGTCTTGTGAGAAGAGATAAAGGGGAACGTAGAGCCCGTTCCCGCTCAGTTCCTTCCAACCATCTTCGGGAACAGTTAGGGACGCTCTGTTCTTCTCTTCCGAGGAATACAGCCATCGGTGTAGCTAACGCACACGCTCTCACAAAAGTTAGATTTCTTAGTATAACTTAGTTTGCTTGTTCCTTAAGTCTGGAATCTCCAGGCTCCACCATGTCTAAGGACTCTGGGTTTAAGCGCTGTTTAATGTGTCCCACCACCCTCTCCATCACAGATCAACATGAAAAGTGTATTGCCTGCCTAGGAGAGGGTTATGACACGAAGTCATGTAACACTTGCACAGCCCTTTCCTCCAGGGCATGCACAGACTACATGATGCTACTTGAGGACATTCTGACAAGGATGAGAAACGTCTGATCAGGGTTAGCGTGGAGCACCAAATGACAATGCCTGCGACCGAACGGGCTACACCCAGTGTCCACTGGTTCTTCAGCCACTGCTACCTTTGGGGACTGCCTCTGGTACTGCCCTGACACCATCCCTCGCACCACTCTTGGTCTGGACCCCAGCACCGCACCTGATGCCATTGGTACTTCAAGAACTAGATCTCCTCTTGTGCCTCAGTAGAGAGTCTGCAGCACAATTTAAATATCTCACAGTAGAGACTGTTCATTCTGATGTGGAACCAAGCCCCTCCAGACAGAGCTTGCCAGTTTTCTGTTCACCTTTAAGGGGCCAATCCAAGACCCCACAGCACTGATCAAGAGCCCCTGGATATTGCTCTCCCAGCTATAGGAGATCCAGGTGTCCTTATTATAGGGAATATAGAAAGGAAAGGGAATACTCGCCATGTAGTTGCTCTTCCCCTTGTTGTTGGGAGCCCTCAGTACAGCAATAATTGTTCCAAAAACCATTATTTTTATTCCTGCTCAAGAAGTCCCCTATATGACACCAGAATGGAGATTTTAGGGATCAACCCTCCCCATGGAGCCACCCCCTGCAAGGTCAGTTGTATTCAATATGGCCAGATGCTTTGAGACAGCCGTGTCCCACTCTGCCACTACCATGTACCCAACCTCCAGGACCCATGTCCGGCACCACCTGTGACACCACTGGCCCTGACTGCACTGCATCCAACAGCACTAATGGCACCGGAGGAACCAGTAATTCTGCCACAGCCAATGCAATCTGCCCCTTCAGGGTTAGCCTTTTTAAAGGCATTGTTGGGCCAGCAATATCCTAATCACACCAATCGGATCCAAACACTGCAAAGGATGTTGCCGCCTCTTCGTTCTCCTCCCTGGCTCTGAGATGGTGGGCATAGAGCTAAAATGAAAAATCTCTGCGAGTGCTGTTTGACGGAAACCGCTCTCTTGCCTTCATTTATGTTAAGAAGGCAATCCTCATTTCTACCACTTGTGTAATTTCTGTTGGTATTGATATTTTTTTGTAACTTCCTGTATTATTGATGTATTTGGTAATACCAGAAATTACCTCAAAATAGTGGGAAATCGCAGGTGCCGATATCGATGGGATCAGAAGCGTGCAAGCAGGAAATACTGACAAATGGCTGAAAGTGCTCCCAAAAGGTCAGTATTTCCCAACGGAATGAGATCACCTGCTCTCGCTTCAGACCTAGGTGGGCTTCCCACCCAGTGAGTCTCTCTGACCTGGCAGCCATGTTGGTTACAGAAGATGTCCAGGTATTCCAGGCTATGCTAAGTTATTGAGAATACCCCCTCATCCCATAAACTCGGTATTCAGGATCCTTGGGGAAAGTGACACTGGGCATATCCATATGGACATATCTTTGTGGACGTTTCCTCCATAAAGAGGAGGTGGTACTCCGTTCAGGCCTTGTATTCCTACTGACAGAAAAGGAGATGCCTGCAATCACAGAAACTCTTTTGCCCAACTGCGTAAGCTGTTTACAAAACCCAAACAAAAGGACAACTTGCAGACGCGTTCCTTTTCAGGCCCACAAGCCAGGTTGTGAGTTTAACACTGCTGAGGACTAAGGGAAGACATCAGCACCACTGCTGAGGTCGAGGGCTTGACTCTTCTACATTTTTTTTCAAGACCACCAGATCCAATTTTATGAAGCCTGTTCTAATATTAACACTGACAGGTGGATTAAAGAGCCTTTGTGGCTATGCATACAATTTGAACAAATCCCTTCATCCAACTCCCTTTCCCCATCTCCTTAGGGACCCATCTCACAAGACCACACTATTACAAGTGGTGCATTCATTGCTCACTAAGGAAGCTTTTGAAGAGATGCATCCCTCTTGGGGCTTCTACTCAAGATACCTGGTAGTGCCCAAAAGGAATAGGGGTCTGCACCCTCTCTTAGACTTAAGACATCAAACAAATTTGTTTGTAAACTTACATTCAAGATGGCCACCATACCCAGCATTCTTCTAGTGCTACAGAAAGGCTCATAGTTTGATCTCTTGACCTTAGATGCATATTTTCATGTCGGTATACATCCTCACCATAAATTTCAGTGTTTCCTCAGATGGCTGCCATTGTCAATACTGTCCTGCCTTGCAACCTCGGTTCTGCCTTGTTAGTTTTTACCAAATATATTGCTGCAGAGATCAGGAGGAGAGGTGTTGAGAGTATTTCCATACTTAGATGACTGGCTTTTGACAGCAGACGCAGGATATTGACTAAGGGAAGACATCAGCACCACAGTTACTCTTCTCAACAAGCTCAGTCTTGTCAGCACAGACAAGTCGTGGCTTACACCTATCAGAGTGGTTCCATTTATCAGTGCAGTACTAGATGCGTACAAGGGAAGGTCTTTCCTGCCATTTAGTGGATGACCTGAGTCGACTAGGAACAGACCAACACAATTGGAATTTCCATCAAGAGGTGGCAGAGGACATTTTTAAAGAGTGGGGCCACCCTGAGGTTGATCTCTTAACCCCATATCTGAGCTCAAAGGCCCCAACATTCTACAGCAGAACAGGTCATGACTCCCACTTCCTAGGGAGTGCATTCGTGATGTGAGATGGTACCATCATGTATGTGATTTTTTTTTTTTCCCCCAACAATGCTCCTATAGAGGGTCATCTACAAAGCGAGATGAGAACTTGCCCTTCATTCTCATAGCCCCAGCTTGGCTTTGCCAACCAGGTTTCGGATTATCCGTAACATGGCATCTCATCACAAACCTCTACCGTTCTGGAAAGACCTGCTCTCACACCAGGACAGAATATTGCTACATCATGACATCGTCTTTACACCTGCTAATTCACAGCTATCTTTGGAGTTTTCTCCAGTTGTCTTGGCTTATTTATGTTTTATCCCGCTCCTCTCACATGAGGTGACTTGGGACCCCAACACACACACACAATATAAATATAAAACACTACAATACATAAAAATCACCGAGATCTGCATTAAAAAGCCACACCCAACTTCCAACTCACCCTCTTCCTGCCATCCAAACACCAGATGGAAGAGCCAGGTCTTGCAACTTCATCTGAAAGCAAAGAGATTCTTGTTTTCAGGGAGGGCATTCCACAGCAGTGGCCAGGAACACCCGCCTGTCTGGTTGGACCTGGCGATAGTGCAGAGCCTCCAGAATGGCGCTCCTGGACAACCGCAGGGGCTGCCAAGGGGGTGAGGTGATCCTTCAGGTAAGCAGGGCCCAGGCCGTGTAGGGCTTTAAAGGTGAAAACCAGCACCTTGAATTGGGCCCCGAAGACAATAGGCAGCCAGTGCAATGCTCGGAGCACTGGTTGAATGCGCTCCCTGCAGCCGGTCCAGTAAGTAGATCAGCTGCCGCATTTTGCACCAGCTGTAGCTTCCGAACCATTATCATGTGCAACCCCACATAGAGCACATTGCAATTGTCCAGTTTTGAGGTGACAAATGCACCTTACAAATAACAGGTGCAGTCAGTATGAATTTGCATCTATTCTGACCCAAAAAATAAACATTATTTAAAAGGGAATACACAGCCTTAAATAGGTAATCAAACATACGTATGACTAGGGTGGTCATACCTCCCCTTTTAAATTTATTATTTATTTTTTATGCATTTGAGTCGCCCCATATACCTACGGCATCCCGGGGTGACGTACAACTAAAAAACATGCATAAAAACAATTTTTAAAAACATCACAGGGATAGGAGAATAAAATAAAATCAGGGCAGGGAAGAGCTAAAAACCCTATCCTCCACCCCCCACCCCCCACCCCCCACAAGCCCTGGGTGAACAGCCAGGTTTTACAAGCCCACCGGAATGTTAAAAGGCTTGGGGCCAGGCGAGCCTCCTCCAGAAGGGAATTCCAAAGACACGGCCTGGCCACTGAGAATGCCCTCTCCATTGTGGCCCCATGCTTAACACGAGGGACCTCCAGGAAGGCACCCCCGGCAGACCGAAGGAGCCGCTCTGGGGCGCAGAGGGCGTGGTGGTTCCTGAGGTACAAGGGTCCAAGACGGTGAAGGGCCTTATAGATCATCACCAATACCTTGAACCTGGCTCAGCACGCTATTGACAACCAGTGCAGAGTCCGGAGCGCCAGAGTTATATGCTCTCGATGACCCATCCCCATTAGGAGATGGGCCACCGTATTCTGCACTAGCTGCAGCCTCCGAACCAGGAACAAGGGCAGCCCCACGTAGAGCGTGTTGCAGTAGTCCAGCCTCGAGGAGACAAATTTATTTTATTTATTTATTTTTTCAAATTTATACCCCGCCCCCTCCTGCAACGCAGCTCGGGGCGGCTACCAACAATGAATAAAAACAATAAAATTCCTTTTAAAATATTAAATATTAAATATAAAATGCATCACATAAAACAGGGCTAGAAAATAAAAAATAAATAAATAGGCGGGGGACTAAAATCATCCCCCCCCACCCTCCCTCCCAAAGGCCTGGGCAAACAGCCAGGTCTTACAGTTCCGCCGAAATGTCAAAAGGCTTGGGGCCAGGC
>QEPC01000282.1:60036-110696 GCA_003113815.1 Sphenodon punctatus
TCTTATCGTGGTTGAGCTTCAGTCTGCTCTGCCACATCCACTCTGCCATGGCCTCCAAACACTGGGATAGCAATGAGACAGCAGAGTCTGGGTCAGCTGAAAAAGAGAGGTACAGCTGAGTATCATCAGCATATTGGTGACATCACACCCCGAATCCTCTCACAACCTCGCCCAAGGGCTTCCTATACACATCAAATAATAATGGAGACAGAATGGAACCCTGCAGAACGCCGCAGGACAAGGCACGGGGGCAAGATGTTTCAGCTCCCACCACCACCCACCGGCTTCTCCCCGAGAGGAATGAGTGGAACCATTCAAGACCCGTCCAGACCCCCCAGGTCACACAACCGTCTCAACGGCAGCCCATGGTCCACGGTATCAAAAGCAGCCGAGAGATCTAGCAGGATAAGAAATGTCGAACATCCTGCGTCGATCTCCCGGCCGAGATCGTCGACCAAGGCCACCAACGCTGTCTCCGTGCCATAGCCGGGGCGGAACCCAGATTGAAAAGGGTCTAGGAAACCGATGCTATCCAGATGCGCCTGGAGCTGAATCGCCACCACCTGCTCAATAACCTTCCCTAAAAAGGGAAGGTTAGAGACAGATTGGTAGCTGGCAAGTGCATCCACATTCAGTGATGGTTTCTTCAGCAGGGGGTGCACCACAGCCTCCTTGAGGCTGGGCAACAGCCTCCCCTGCTGCAGGGATGCGTTAACCACTCTCGCCAGCACCGTCCCCAGTGTCTCCCTGGAGGTTTTCACCAACCAGGACGAGCAAGGATCAAGTTCACAACTGGTGGCTCTCACAGATCCCAGGACATCCACCACCTCGGCTGGCGTCACTTCCTCCAACTCCCCCCACAAAGTTGGACAAGACGGAGCCTCCATCACCTCGCGCTCTCCACCTACTGCCCCCAACCCAGCTTCAAAGTCGCTCTGAATCAGAGCGATCTTGTCTGCGAAGTAGGTGACAAATTCCTCACAGCGGGCCTGGAACAAGTCCCCGTCCAGGCGGATGGAGGCCAGACTGACCAGCCCCCGCACCACCTGAAACAGCTTCGCCGGACGTGACTCCGCAGGTGCTAGGAGTGCAGCAAAGAACTCCTCCTTTGCTGTCCTCACAGCCTCCACATAGGGACTGCAAGTGGGCCCTATGGAGAAGTCGGTCAGAGTCAGAGTGAGTCCGATGCCAGCGTCACTCTAGCCTCCTGCCTACTTGTTTCATACACCACAGTCCTCCAGTAAACCAAGGGGCCCTGCGGTGATGAGACAGATGAAACCAGTGCAGCCCTGCAACATGTATTGTTTCATAAGCCTCCTCTTTTAAAGGGTAGGTATGGCCACCTACCTCCCCTTTAATGGCCTATACTCATATTTATTGAAAGTTTGCCTGAGAGAGCAAGATATTACACCACCATGCCTATTACATTTTTGCAAGTGTTTTGTACAACATAAACTTCAGACCCACTACATATTAGGCTCCTTTTTTAATGTCTTCTAATAGAAAAAAAAATCCCTTGATTTTTTTCAGAACCGTTCTAATACAGAGAGCATAACTACTCCCAATGACAGATTTCTGGCTCTTTGTGTCTCCATTACCTGGCGAGTGGAAGGTCGTTAGGTGTTTGCATATTACATTACTGCATAAGAGAAGGATGGTAGGAAGAAAGCAGACTTGGGGATCCTGGAAGGGTCATGACACTACATAATGAATCCCTGCCTGCAGGCACTCAAACCTATGTAATAGTTCACTGTCTCCATCCCACCCAGGTCATTAGAATTGCTAAATAGAAGATAAACATTATTATGAGGCTCTACATTTGAAGAAAACGGAGCCATCCAACATAACGAACAACAAGAAGCTTGTCCCAATGTGTGCATAACTGCTATGCTGTTTCATTCCTGCAACTTGCGCTCTAGTTTAAGGGATGATAAAAGGAAATACTACAATCTAGCAACTGATACAGAATAGCTTTTTATTCACAGCCTCTATACTACTAAAAGAATGAGGACAACCATTTCAATAAAGCTTCAGAAAAGGCTACAGCCTTATAAACTGTCCTCTAAAAAGATGGTAGGTCCTAAATTCAGGATTCTTCATTCATACTTATCTGAAACCATTAGGAACAAAACTGTTCTTGCTGCTCTTGTCGGCATACAAACCTTTGTCAAGTGTTCCACCTCCTTCTTGCTGTATCACTTTCTGTATACTGACATAACCCAACTATCTTTAGGAGAGATGCGGCTCCTGTCATTTCTACACAGCCATAAAAGTGCTAGCCTTTGGGTAAACAAATGCACTCAACATCAGCTTTCCAAAAGTGCATAAATGAAAAAAAAAAAATACAAAACTTGTATTGCTGTATAAGTCTTTGCTCATTGTTGATCCTACCTGTTTTCTTAGCCAAAGGCTTCATTCGTTTCTTGATGGAAGGAGAACTCTTAATTCTGTATTTACTTTTTAGCAAATATGTAATTTTATTACATAGGTTATCATAAGGAATTATGAGAAGTTAATTTTTACAGTAAAATCAGTAATTACTATTGCATAACAACATTGTTCTTAAACAGCCTGTTAGACATGGGTCAGATTTTAAATTTGGTATTCTTTTTTCCTTAAGCTGCATTTTAAGTATTTTAAATGTGGGTTTTGTTGTTGTTTTTTAGCTCTTACATGATTCTGTCTGCTGTGCATATCGTTTCTAGATCTCTCCAATTACACTCACATGTTGCTGGTTGCCTGTCGTCCTTGGCAGGGAAAGAATTCTGACGACCCATAAAATGGCAGGGGAAGACTAAAAAAGCATATAAGACCCAAAAGGGGAAGAGTTGCATCACACGCTACTTTGTCAAATAATACATTTTAGAAATAGAAAAATCATGGAATCATTTTGAATGTATGATTTTTGGCGCTCTTTGTCTTGGTTTTCCATCTGTAAAATAGGAATAGCAACTTCTTTCACTGCTGTTGATAGAAGTCAACTAGATACTACAGGCACCCAGGATGTATCAGCAGAAGTGATCTGGTCAGCACAGCTCTGAATCAATCATTAGAATGCAACAGGCAGCAGAGTTGTTCAGAAAAGATAGAAACTTTCCTCTTAATGTTGTTAGTTTGATTAAACAGTTGTAATTATGCTTCTGATACAAATTGGAATGAAAGAAACTGAATTTAGCATCATTCTCCATCCTGTAGCTCAATAAGAAACAGGAGAAATCTTCGTTTTCTTTATATTCTTCGTCCTTTATTGCAACAACGATTCATTTTTACTGAATTTACTGTTTGAACAAAAACCTCAGTTTAAAAAATGGAGTAAATATCTTCAGGGTAAAAGGTGAATATTTGCTCAGTTCTGACAAGCTAAATACTAACAGTAACACCTGATTGAGGTTTCACTTCAGAAGAAGGCTTTGGTTGGTAGCTCAGGACCTTAATTTGACGGTGCTGAGCACCTGAATCATCACGTGAAGTTGTGGTTCCTTATTATGTATGTATTGGAGGCTTAAATCTAAGACTGATCTTTATAGGGTCTCATCTACATAGACTCTTCTATCCTAGAAGTATATCAGCATCTTCCTGTTTTGTTGCAGGTGCGAGAAGATGTGCTAAATTCATTGAATAACAACTTTCTTCAAACGCTAAACCAAGCATGGAATGATCATCAGACTGCTATGGTGATGATTAGAGACATTCTGATGTATATGGTGGGTAATCCTAGTGTTTTCTGTTTCATCCTAAAGCACTGCTATCTGTTACCTTAAATCTTAATTGCTCATTATTTTTATGTTCTCTTGGTCGGGAGTGAGGAGAAGAATATATGCAAACTTTGTAAAGTATCCAAATTAGTCTCACTTCCAGAAGGAGCAATTTATCTCAAAGATGGACTGCCAAAATGCCTGTGACACCAAGAAAATAGCATTCTTTTAATATTCAGAATAGAGGTGGTTAAAATGTTCAGTCTTTGCTTTTAAAGATAATGATCCTAACGAAAAGCAAAAAGGTAAGGGTAATCTGTATGGTTTGACATTAAAATAGGAAGTGTCTGCTAATTCAAGGCACTTTCGCTTGTCAAAATGTCACTTATGGTACAACGTTAAGATTGCTTTGAGTTAATATTTGCTTTCATCACAGGCTATTATGTACCCCACTGTGGGAATATACAAGCAAGACAGATTAAGCTTGTTGGAGAGAGGTAACGCAGTTTTTGCAACCAGATTCCATTGTGACGTACATTTATTAGCATTTATATATTTTGGTTGGAAAACTTGTTTGTACAGGAAACTACCAGATTTGCTGCTGTGGAGAAAATATATAGAGCTACAAGTTTAAAAGAAAATTAATAATTGTCCCTTTTAAACTCTTCCTTTACTTAAAACCTCTTGAAAATTTCATGTGCAAGCCCAAATTCAAGATAATTGTAATAAAGCAGCATTATAAATTTGTATTGTGCCTGGCACAAAAGGACCTTTTCTTTGTCTTTGAAGATCTTAGAAAAAAATATTGTAACATTTGGCTGACTATTGTTCCCGATAGTTATGGGCTCTGCTTCCATATATGTCAATGGAATAAGATTTGCTATTGACCTTGAAACAGAATCATACTTTATGCCAGTGTAAATGTGTGTCCCATTTGTTAGCTTAGTACAGTTAAAAGCGTAAAGTTTCTTCTACATCTGATAGAGACGTATTGTTTTTAGAATTTACAGGAATATAATCTAATTTTAAATTGGCCTTTCTGGTCCCATTTGCAAGCTAGTGCATAAGTTCCCAGAAGAGATGCTTAGTTTGTGGGAGGGAGAATATAACCAATAGTGTTCATGTTTGTTTCCTTTTTTTCTTTTTCCCTTTTTTTTTAAAAAAAAGAAGAGTTTTGGTTTAACTACAGAGTGACAAATTCACTTATTGCAGCACTTGCTGCACTTGCAATACTGCTACTGCCAGACAGAATACATGGCTAGATGGATTGATCTGGTCTGGTAAACTCCTCTACACCTTAGCAGTAATTGTATTTTAATCTAGTTTTATAAAAGGAGTAATTAGATAGGGGAACAGAACAACTGAGTGAAAAATATTTTGAAGTTTTATTAGATAAATCTGGCTTTTATACACCAAAAGTGCATTGGTATCCTGTACGGCACCACCTAACTGTGTGTCTTCTAAAAATGTATTAAAACCAAAATGTGCAGTAACTTAAACTTTAGTGCTCCTGTGCTTTTTGTAAAGAAAATTGTGCTTTGCTAAAACTTACTAATTTTGATTAGTTTATTGGACATTCTTCTTCGAGTGGCTTTGTGATTCTCACTTATGGGATGACGTGATGCCCTGAAGCAATCTGGATAGCTTGTCGCTCTTTGGAAGAATACAGAGAGGACTGCTTTTAGAGAGTTCTGGAAGCTCAGCACTCCTACTTCTCCCTCGTATTTCCCCCAAGTCTTGCAAGAGTGCAGGAGGAGTGGTAGGAACCTAACGCAATAAGTTTCTTTAGACTGCAGTTGGCAGCTGCAAGTCTTATACTCATCTGCGGGAGGAAAAAGGAATAGTAGTTAGTTCAGTTCTCTGTTCTTGTTATAGTTTATTAACATTCGTAGTTAGTTCCATTAAATAGTTAACAGTTCTATTTAGTTAGTAGTGGGAGTACTCTTCCCACCAAAATGGTGATGCCCTCAGGCAAGCGCCCAGAGTTTAAGCGCTGCACCACTTGCACTACAGTGGTGCCTAACTCCGACTGGCATGATCAATGCCTTCTCTGCTTAGGTGGAGGACACGTTAGGAGAGGCTGCCCAGTCTGCAAAACTCTAACCTCTTGAGCCATCAAAGAGAGAAAGAGACAGCTCCAAGAACGTCTGACTAGAAAAGCATTGGAACTGCCAGGGGAAGCACCAGTCAGCTCTCTCTGAATGGAATGACCTACCTCCCCTAAAAGTAAGGTGCTGAAACCCCTTACTAAACTGCACGAGGAGGCTGAGCCCATACAGGGCCCCACCTTCCCACAGGCTCAGCGTATACAGGATGATCAGCTACTCCGTATTCTGAATGGAATGGATGTGCTGCTTCAACAGCCCTCTCTCAGGCTAGGGACACTGACCGAGTTCCAAGGAGAACTGCCTGTATTCCCCTCAGGGTTGGAGGTAGAGCAGTTAGAAGAGCAGCTCAACCTGTAGCACCCAAAGAAATGCACACTAAGAGGCAGCACAGAGTATCCTTGGACTCTTCTCGTGCCTGTCCAAGCTGAAGCTTTATCAGCTCAGTCTCAAAGCTCGGTTCAGCACTGGGACCTGGCACCGAGGGAGAGCCCCAGCCAGCTCCCACTAATAATTCAAAGTCTCCGCAGCAATGATCCAGCACCGTGGCGGAGTCCACACGGACATGATCTAGCACCATGGAGTGCTCTCCAGCACTGCCCATTGGAACTGACAGTGCCAGAGTATGGAGAGACTCGCACTCTGAAGTGCAGTCATAGATGCTCTCCCTGGGAATCACCTGCCCCAACTGGAAAGCGACTTAGCCCAATCCCTGGCTTGGACAGAATAGGCATGCTCCACCAGAGTGGAATCTTCGTTACGGGCGAGCACCACGTATCAGACCACCCTATGTCCCGTTTCCACCTCCAGAGGTTGGATGGTATCATGGCTGACCATGGCACCCTGCCATGCCTTATCCCTATTTTGATCCATGACTTGGAAAGAATTTCAACTAGCCCTCTTCCCTGCCACCACTGCCTACGTCCCTTACTCAGCCCCCACCCCCCAGCTGCCTGCTTCCCTCTGCCCCCCTGTTCCCTGCCCCTCTGAATTGCCAAGCATTCACTGAAGTTCCGAGGACTAGGCTGAACACTCGGAACCTGTACTCATAACCTCCTGAGAATACGCGCAAATTTATCTTTTATAATAATCTAACAGCACTAGGCTCTTCCGCCTCTTGTACACCTGCACTCTCGTGAGACTCCAGGGGAAGTGAGAGCAAGCGGTAGGAGTGCTGAGCTTTTAGAACTCTCTGGAAGCATACAGAAGACTGCTTTTAAAGAGACGCGCTATCCGGTTTGCTTCAGGGCCTCACATGATAAAGTGAGACTCCACAGAGCCATGCTGAAGAACTAAGTTATGGTAAGTAACCTTTGTTTCTGCCAAAGTAGGGACACCAAGATTTGACTTATAATCTATACCTATAATCTATACCAATATTAAAAAAAAACTGCAGCAGTATGTGCTGAAACACAAAATAGGTTTGTGTTTCAGACTCTAGGACACAATCCAGTTCACTGTTATGCCAGTGCCAGCAATGCACAGATGGCTCTGCTTTGGTCCAAGTGAATTCCTAGCTGCCCTATGCAGGTACAAATGCCAGCAGGATGTTAGCTTGCTGATGATATGAGAGTCCTGTCATGAGCACGTTGTCACATGCCAGCTCTAGCTGTGGCTGTTCCTGTTATTCCAGAGTGACCATTGCACAAAAGTGAACCCCATGGGTGTACTTAATGAACTTGTACCTGCCAAGGGCCCCAATCACCACAGAGTCCCCTAGACTCACTGACTATGTGCCACAAATTGTTCACAACATCTCACTGCTCCTGGTCTGACCAGGAGCATTGCTAACATATGCCCCTTCCCCTGACCAAGCACCACAGTCCCCACTGGATTCCATGCTGTGACTTAGAAATGTGGATATATGCAGTCAGTCAAAACAGACATAGGGCAGGTCCAGTGCCTTCAACATCGTGAAGCAATGGGAAGGAGTCTGTGAAGGGCATCGCACCGAGACGCCGCCTCCAGATCCCTGACTCTCAGAGCACCCAATGCAGAGAGGCAGGGCAGCTGCATCCTCTCACAGACCCTCTTGCCAGTCCAGAGATCAGGCTGGGGGTTGGGGAGTTTCTGGGCGGGGAGAGGGCAGGCTGGTTCTTGGCCCCCAAAACAGGTAAGTCTTCTTCCAGAGGGTATTCACTCCCCTCTCCTCCTCCACACACAGGACATCCAGATTGGGGCCTCTGCTTCACTTCCCTAGTTGAGGGACTAGGGAAGTGAAGCAGAGCTGCCCCTTGCCCCTCTCCCAATCCTTGCTCCAGCTTGGAGCTGCAGAAGCCATGGGGTCTGGGTTCATTTGTTGCTGCTGAAAGCAACTGGATCAGAGGCTTGTATTGAAATAGCAGCTGCAAGTGCCCAGAACTTATAGCCTGTGGGGCTCCCTCTCTGTTGCAATTTCATGGAGCCACTCAACCATGCTGCTTGACTGCAGGGGAGGAGAGAGTTAACTGGCTGCCAGTGCCTTGTTCCAACTGGGAGGAAATCTGGGTCTGTTCACACTGCCCTTTCCAGCGCCACCAGTGGAAGAGGTTCTGATCTATATTAGCTGGCATCTCCCAACTCGGGTGACTTGGAATCTGGAAAGTGCTTTGTTAGTAAGGTCTGGCAGACCATTCACCCATGTGCATTGTTGCACATCCATCTTATGTCAACCTCGACTGTGCTCTTGCATACATCAAGGATTGGGGAAAGCACAATTTAAGAATATATTTGAGGGGGTGGGATTTTGTACTCCTGTTTTCAGGTTGAGGGAATGTTAGGTAGTCTCTTACTGGAGAGGCTGGAACAAGAGTAAAATAAGAATTGGTGAGATAAAGGTACTTCATTGGACAAATGCAAGTGGCTTTTGTATAGACACTAAAAATAATTGGATTATTTTTCAGGTCTGCGGCCAAAATTTTCATTATTTATAGAAAAAAAGCAGCAAAAGACAGATCTGCGATATGATCATACAAAAGAATAAATTTCAGTACTTAACACTTAGAAAAGCACTAGATAAACACATAATCCTCAGCACACTTGCAAATTAGGTAAACACGAAAAGTCTCATCTTGCAGACGAGGGGGCAGCATGGGTTTAACAGACACGTAGGCATTCATGAGGCTAGGTTGGGGGCTTAGTTTGCTAGACAGCGCTATTTGTTAGAATGTTGTAGACAAATAAGAGTCGCTTAATAAACAAGCCAGCAAAAAACCACAGTAGTCCATATTCTAAGCCACCTTCCAAATATGGAAATGAGAAAAATTCCAAAGTTTTGTCCTGGATATTAAATTAGCATGAATTTCAGATTTTTTTCTTTAAAAAGTAAATATGCAGATCGAAACTGAATCCGTGTGTGTGTGTGTGTGTGTGTGTGTGTGTGTAAGGACAAGTTGGAATAAATGGTTGCTCTTACGCAGAATTTGAGAGCAGGATTGATGGAAGATGAATTTACCGTCAACGTAGAAAACGTTGACCTAAAATAGAACCCTGAGTACATTTGCCAGATTAGAATCATATTTGTCCCAAATGAATGGTGAGATTGCTAACTAAGAGTTCTCTGCCGTGAAACCAAATAAAACCAATAAAATCAAGATGGATGAGGGCCTATTTGACTTCGCTACAGCAAGGTCGCAGTTAATAAGTTAATAAATTACTGCAAGTTAAACACTTTCAGCTATGGAGCTTCATTCAGAAGTACTATTTTACCCCTACACAACAGTTAAAAGTGAGCGCAAAATATTAAGACTATAAAGAAGTTCTGATTTTTGTTCCTAGGTCAGGGGTTTCCAAATCTGTGTGACCCTATTTTGTTACCCTACTTTGATCCTGTGATAAAATCCTGTGCTCCAAGACAGTAACAGATATAAAGTATATTGGTCAGAATCCTGACCATGCTTGACCTGGTTCACAGTCTGGAATCTGTTCTAGCTTTCTGTTCACGATGGTGAAATAAATATATTTGTGAAAGGCAGCATATTGACCATCCTGGGTGCTGATAAATCAGACCAGATCAAACATCCTGCAACATTGTATCAATGTGCCACTACACTCTTCTGAGATGGCCGTGCAGTAAATTACAGTAGTTTTGTTTTCTGCTGAGAGAGCCAGGCAGGATACTATTCAGTGCTGTTTGTGGCAGTGGGACTTTTTTGAGAGAGAGAGAGAGAGCAAGTGAAAACTTGAGTCAGTAGTACACCCAGCTTTCAGACTGAGGTGCTTGAAGCATTGATGCTTTTGTGGATTGCCTCTCTATCCCACTGCTTCCAAGTAGCAAATAGTATTTGGTTACATATGGATTAGGCTAGTAAAAAGTGCAAAATGAATATGGACTTGCTTTAGTATAATGAATGCTGCCTGTTTTCCTTCTCACCCTTAATTTGCTTATGTACTTTCACTTCCTTTCCAGAGCTATATTTGAAATGTAATACAGAGAGACTTCTGATTGGCTGCACTGCTGCACTCTTTCCAGGTTGCTTTTTGGTTTGCATCTGCCCATGTGGGTGCTGTTGATCATTTTGATGGTGCTGGCACATTTGATCCAACTAGAATTTGTATTTAGAGATTTGTTAACAGATATGAATTCTTCTGCAGTAGCTAGTCATAGCCAGATAAAGAATCTTGCTGTGGTTTGTTTGAACTTGGTTATATTTTTGGCAGTCTTTTTGTTCCAGTTGCCGTTTTCTTTATTCTGAAGGCTGCTGTGTGGACCACATAGCATTCATCTGTGGCATCTGACTGTTGACCATTAATTGGATTACTACATGCATCCGCACTCCTAAGGCAAGCAATCAACTGATGCATAGGTGTGTAGTGTTGTTTGCATCATTCGCTTCTCCCCACTAGTTTAAGACTATAAGCATGTGACCTGTATCAACACTTGATGATTTTTGCTGTCAAAAGACCCTTGAGTGCTTGTTTCTTTGCGTAGTTAGATGAGCTGTTTTTCCTTCCCCTAATATCGGGGCTGATGAGCCAAGCTTTCTACGTAGATTTTCAGAGAACTGGTTTCTCTCTGTGAATTTGATATCCATCTTTAGTGCCTGGAATAGGGTGCGGCCTTTGCTCCTCATGTCCCATGTTTTTCCTCCTCTAAGTAGCTTTTTATTATCAATCGGAGCACTAAGGGGATATTTGATGTAACACTCTATTGTCTTTCCCTAGATTCTTAGGTTCTTAGTTGAATAGATTTTTATTATATACACACACCATACTTTCCAGTGAGGTATAATGACTACTTTGGGCTGCTGTGACGACAACAGTCAGTTAAATTACGTGTTCTTTCTGCTACATCTTCTCTAGCCAAACTCGGAATATTGAGAGTGCTGCATCATACATCTACTAATGAGGGAGACTCTTCTTAGTCAACTGAACTGAATCTACTGAAAGTGTATTTACTTAGTGTGTATAGGAGAACAAGTGGCATTACTGCCAAAGTAACAAGTTTGACCATCTATCTTCTTATGCACATATAGACTTTGCTTTGAAATAACTAGTATCCAGTTACTTTGTGGAAACCTTGAATGCAATACTTGACCAACCAGTAATTTAGCAGATTATTCAAGTAGTTCCACTTGAATTGGCTTTTTGCAGCAGATTGTGGGGTTTATTTTGCTTTTGCTTTTTTTTTGCTTTTCCCCCGGATACCAAAGTGAGATCCTTGTTGTATCCTTCCTTTGTCCCAAATTGTAAAAAGCATAAGATGGAAGATCAGGTCATGTGCATGTCCATCTTGGTTTGGCCTGTACTTCACAACATACGCATGGCCCTGAAGTTCTCAGAGCACATAAACTGTCTTATTTGGAATCTATTCTTGGATCATACACTATACTATTTGTAAAGACAATCATTTGTAAGTAATCAAGCTTTGTAAGTCCTTAAGCCTTATTTAATGCCTTGCTGGCTTGTGCAAACACCTCCATAATTTAGTGTACTCATTTGATGTACAGGTCAATCTTGAGCATTAACTTTCAAAAATTTAAGTTTACCTTCTCTATTATCCCAGTGTCAAAGAACTGACAAACAGGTCTGCTAAATCATTATTTACTAAGGCCATGCAAAAGTGTCCAATTCTGGAGTATTTTTGTGCATTACTGCCTTTTGAAAAGAATATTCAAACCATCAACCAGTCCTCCTTCAGATAAAACATTTGAAAAGAATATTCAAACCATCAACCAGTCCTCCTTCAGATAAAACATCTGGAAAAGAGGTCCTATTTCTGAGCTGTAAAAACCCAAAGAGCAGGAAATGGCAAGCAACATGCCAAGCGTGTTGATTTTTTTTTGAGAGTACAGCACAGTTCCAGAACAGTTGAAGGATGTTGGTCCATATTTATAAGCACAAAGGAGATAGGATATGTTGTGACCATCACTTGGCATCTCTTTCATTTTTGTGGCTAGAAAACTTTTTCATTTTGAACAGACTATCTACTTTGTGGGCATGATCCTCCTTAAGACAGTGGCTTCTGTTCTGGAAGAAGTATCAATGGCATATTTATTGTTTGACAGCTGCAAGAGAAATGTTGCAAATACGGGCAAGATCACGGTGTTTTAGCTTATGAAGAAGACCTTTGAGTTGGTAAATCTGTCAGGTCTTTCGGAATTTGGATGTTCCATGATAGTTATCCTTGATTCAGGCCTTGCATGTTGGAATGATGGTCAGAGTGATCAAAACTGCCAATTCCTCCTTGACTGGCTGCATGCATTACCACTGTTTGGTGCTCCCGCCGCAGAATCTTTAAAAGCAGTCCTCAGCTTAGAATTTATCCCTGCCCCTATCCTCTGGGCGTAAGAGCAGTTGCATGCAAGGATGAGGTTGTATAAGGGGCGAGGCCATTCCGTTCTCCTCAATTCCTTCAACCATGTTAGAAGATCTCCAGCAACTGGAGCACCATTGCTTATCTCCTTGTTTTGGTGAGAACTCAAGTAGTTATATAAAAAGTATAATTTTTAGATTATTATATATAAAAGAATTCATGTCCGTTGCTCCCCAAACCTTCCTAAGATAATCTCTGGGAATAAAGTATACATGACTTCAAAAAAGGGAAGGTTAAGAAGTGTAAAAGATTGTTAAACATCTTATCTTATTCTATAATGGATTTGCATGACATGCATTTAGTTTGTTTGGGAGAGACTCATTCTCCTTCATGTTTTGCAGCATGTTGTAGCCTCACTTCTAGAACTAGAAAAGACCATCAGGCAAGGCTGCAGTTATCGCTAATGACAAAGGTGTTGGCACTGTCCACAGCAACATTTTGCTGCAGAGAAAAAATCAAAAGCTTCTCCCCACATACAGGATCAGAGCAGTCCTGTAAAGAAAGAAGAACTTGGTTAACGAGCCATGGTACCAATAAAGCAGTGGGGAGAGAACACTGGTACAGAGGCAGGCAGTTTGAAGGGATGAGGGGCAAGGAATAAGACCCCACAGCCTGGACCACGCATCCAGGGCTTATAATTCCTCATTGTCTACAGGAAGAAAGCATACAGATAAAACCAAACATACAGACATGTTGGGAAATGATACTGCTCCCCTGAGTCTCCAGTCAGGCAAAGCTAGTCATGATTCTGAAGGGAAGAGAAAAAGATCCGGCACTGAAAGAATCCCCTGCGTGGGGAAAAAAGTAACAGTAAAATGATGGCTTTCGTTAATAGCATGTTGCCTCCAAATATGCTTCCTCTTGTTCAGATTTTACAAACTCCACTCCAGCTTTCTACACCAGTGGCTTTTATATACCCAAAACTTCTTATTTAGATTCAGAAGTGAAGAAATGTCTTTTGGCCACTATCCACAGGATAATACAAAATCTGGTTTTTAAGAGACCGTATTCTCTATAAAAAAGGCACTGGCCGGTTCCTGGATTCACTCCAGCAAGTACCACATCCTATAATTCATGTCATACATGGCATTCAGCTTTTGCTTCCTTCCCTTTGTAACATTTACTCTGCCACTCCAGATGTCATTCCGAAAGGTACTGTATTATACCATGTCCTAAGTCAAGAGTGCCATCTTGCTGCAGCCATGGAAAGAGATCAAATCATTGTTCACCTGCACCATCAGTAGTCTAAAATATATCAGGAAACTCCACTTCCTGAAAACACTGTACAAAAGGAGCAGTTAACACCACCGCAAGCTATTCCACCAGAGCCATCTCTTCTACAAAAATGATAGGAACATCAAATAATTCCACAAACAGAACTTTGAAATCTTCATTACATGATGCAAAAGAAACACCACCTTCTAATTCAGAGGAGTCCCCACATTCTGATGATACATTTTCTGCTCTTCCATCAGATTTTTTTGTGAACCCTGTGGATCCTCCTCCATAGCATTATAAACAATTTTGAAAACTTCTAAGACAACTAACCAGGGCAAACTCCCTGTGAAAAGAGTGGAAAAGGCACCTGCTGCACCTCCCCTCAACATCCTTTCCAGGAATGACCCTGAACAGGTGGTAATTACTTTTTGGAGGGTATTCTGAACTATGGAGCATCCCAGCATCTATTTCTGCTGTAAACATCCATGCCAATGGTATGTATCCCTTGGCACCTGATGCAAAGGCAATGCTCTTTAAACATCCCACACCTAACTCCCTTATAATGGCAGCAGTATCTAAGCGCCGAAGAGCATCAGCATCTAATCAAGCAAATGCCTCTAGTGCTCAGATTACATCTCTTGATAAAGGAGGAAGAAGGATGGATGTGGCAGGTAGAAAAGTGTTTGCATCAGCAACCTTAACAATGAGAATTGCAAATTATCTGCTCTATGTGGATATCAGCATGTGGTGTGGGATCAGGTCATAGAAGCCAGTAAAAAGACACCTGAACAGGCAAAACCAGAGCTTCATGCATTATTTGTGGAAGAACAATTAATTACCAGTTTTCAGTTGAGAACAGTTAAGGACATTTCAGGTTGTGGTGCAAGGAGTGTGGCCTGAACCATAACCCGGACACAGTGCCTGGTTGAAATCTACAGCACTAGCCCCCCAAAATAAAGCAAAGATTGAAGACTTGTCATTTGATGGTGTTGGCTTGTTCGCAACAACAACTGATGAGACTCTAGAAAGAGTCAAGATCATAGCTGACACAGCGATGAAACTAAGAGCTATGCTTGATCCCAGAAAGAGGTATAAATTACCATCTTCCTCTTACTATCGTAGGCCCTATAGACAGACCATATTCTTACTAGCCTAGGTGCCATCAACAGCAACCTCAGTACTACCAAAATAGGCATTTGCCGAGGCAGAGACAGAGGAATAGAGCCTCTATCTGATAACCCTTTGGGACGCCAAAGAAAGTTGCAAGTTTAACGAAAGGGTAGAGAGCAGGTAGACGGGAGAAAACCTAACATTGAGATATCTAGGAACCTTACTTCCTCTTTAACAGCTTGGAAGCAATAACAGTTCAATGGATTTTAGAAATAATACAGTATATTTCATTCAATTTACCTCCTTTCCATACAACAGTACGCGCACTCATCCCTCTTCAGGGACCCATCTCATACAACAGTACCCCCACTCATCCCTCTTCAGGGACCCATCTCATAAGGCAAAACTATATGAGATCAAATCGTTGCTGCAAAAAGGAGCTATTGAGGAGGTCCTTCAGGAGTATCGAAGGAATTCTATTCCCATTATTTTCGGGTCTCTAAAAAGAATGGAAGATTAAGACTAATTTTGGATCTTAGAAGATTCTATAAATTTATAATGACATTTAAGATGCTGACTACCTTTAATTTATCCTTTTTAACTGATAAAGGCTGGTTTGCAGCTCTTGGTTTGAAAGACGCTTGCTTTCATATACCTATATGTAAAAATCAAAGGAAGTTCTTGAGATTTACTATAGAAGATTTGCATTGCAATATAAAGTACTCCCTTTTGGTCTTCAACAGCACCTGAAGTGTTCAACACAATGTAGGCGGTAACAGCAGCACTAGGGAGACAAAGAATTCATATAAACCCTTGCTTAGACAATTGGCTGATCAAAGACACTTTCCCAGAAAGACTTTGACAAAACATCATTTGTGTACTTCACATGCTTAACAGATCTGGGCCTCATAATAAACAAGGAAAAATCATCTCTAGAACCAGTCCGCATAATACCCTTCCATAGGAACAGTCATAAATGCACAAAAACAACGATTTTTTTTTTATACCAAAGAACAGATTCCTAGTTATCAAGGACACAATCCAACATATTGAGAACCATCACACGCAGACAGTAAGGTACTTCCATTGCCTAATTGGGCCTGTTGACTTTTTCAGCCATGGTGACATTATATGCACAACTTGATTTCAGAATTTACCAGAGGTGGATAATCAAACATTATAGTCTAAATATCAGATGCCTTCACAAGGTCTTAATCATACCATTCAGCATTTTATCATCTCTGGCATGGTGGAAGAAACCCAATCATGTTTTAAAAGGAATGCCTTTCCATCTGCCATCCCGAGAAGTATTGCAACAGACGGATCCCCAACAGGATGGGGTGTTTGCTGCCAAGGCCTGCAAGTGCCAATGGGCTCCAGAAAAAAGGTAATTGCATCAACTTTTCTGAACTCAAAGCTACTCAGGCTTAAAGTCATTGAAGAATATCCTTCAGAGTTAAATACTACAGATTGAAACAGACAATGCATCATTGATGTGATACTTCAACAAGCAAGGTGGGACCAGGTCGCCTTACCTGTCCAAACTTGCAGAAGAAATGTGGACTTTGTTTATAGACAGCCACATATGTGATGGAAGTACATATTCCAGGAATACAAAATCTCTTGGCAGACTCTCTCAGCAGGTCGCTGAAGGATCCAACACAAGTGGGCACTGAACAATCATGTAATAGAACAACTTTTCAGGACACGGGGCCAGCAAGATGTCGACCTTTTTGCATCCAGACACAATGCAAAAACTCCACTTTTCTGCGCAAGGGGAGGTATGGACCCCCTGTCCTTGGGTGACGCATTCATGATCCGATGGAATTTCGTTCTGCATTACACACACACCCCCATCACTCTGATAACCAGAGTCCTACTCAAGGCTCACCAAGACCAAGTTACCAAACTTAATAACACCGGCCTGGCCCAAGCAACACTGTTATTCCACGATCCTAGAACTTATCAACATGTTTCCCCTTTAGGTCTTCCCAAATCTTCTCTCCAAGGACCACAGGACGACCCTACACTCGAACCTAAAATCATTGAATTTGATAGCGTGGCTGACCCAAAGATAAGAGAAATCCTTGAAGTATCCACGCAAGTCCTATGGATCCTAGAGAATGCCAGAAAAGAATCTACGTTGCAAACATACAGACACAAATGGTTACCTTGCTGTGATATACAGAAAAACACTAGCCCATTCTCCTGTCCATTGCCAAAAATCTTAGCATACCTCTTGCATCTTAAGGAGCAGAACGTCTCTTAACTCTTCAGTAAAATTACACCTTACTGCAGTTGCTTCAAAACATGCTTTGATAGATGGTAAATCTATTTTTTCATCTCAAATTACTAAGGCTTTCCTGAAAGGATTAAATTTGACTTGCCCACCAAAACCACAGCAAATGTCACCATGGGACTTGAACTTGGTCTTGGCAAAGTTGATATGACCACCCTTTGCATTGATGGCTTCATGACCTCCACAGTATCGTCTGCAGAAAATGATTTTCCTAGTGGTGGTCACCTCTGCTAGAAGAGAACTGGCAGCATTATGAGTAGGGTGGCCATACCTCCCCTTTATAAAAGAGGACACTTATGAAAAATACATGGTGCAGGGCTGCACTGGACCCAGTGCAGCCCTGCACCATGTATTTTTCATAAGTATCCTCATTCAAGGGGGAGGTATGGCCACCCTATTAACGAGCATCGCTGCCATACCTGAATTTCCATAAAGACAAAATGGTGATGAGACCAGACCCAGCCTTCCTCCCCAAGAATGCCCCATTTCACTTCAACCAGGAAATTTGTTTACCACTATCTTTCCCATAGTCTCACTCTGGGCCCCTGGAGGCAGTACTGCATACCCAAGATGTTAAGAATGCCCTATACTTTTACATCAATAGGACAACACAATTTATACAATAGGACACTTTGTTCATTTTTGTGCATGGTCCAAATTAGGGAAAGAAACTCTCTTCCAAAGAATATCCCCAAAAACTGTCAGTTGCAAATCATTCTGCTACACATATAAGGTGGCTCTCCACCACAGGGCATTAGAGCCCATTCCACAAGGTCAATATCTACCTCCATGGCTTCCTTGAAACATTTCCCAGTAACAGATATTTGTTAAGTGCCTATCTGGTCGTCTTACCACAATTCCACGAAGCATTATTTAATTCACTTGGTGGAGAAAAAAGATGCCAAGTTTGGGAATTCAGTGCTAAATTCAATTTTGAATTAATTTCTCTACTTGCCATCCAGTTGGTTACACTGCTTTTCAGTCTCCCAATGGTGGGAATGCACACAGTTACTCGAGGAGGAAAGACAGATTACTTGTAACTGTCGTTCCTCGAGATGGCTCCATGCATTCCCCCATTCCTCTCGTCTTCCCCCTTTTTCAGAATTAAATTTAAAATACATCATATTGATACATATAACTGTTGAAAGGAACTGAGAATGGAATGGCCCCGCCCCTTATATGACCTTATCCTTGCATGTGACTGCTCTCGTGCCAGAGGGAGGATAGGGGCGGGGCCCAATTCGGAACTGGGGACTACTTTTAAAGAGCCCATGGAGACCAGCTGTGGCAGGCTCACCCAATGGTGAGAATGCATAGAACCATCTTGAGGAACAACAGTTACAAGTAAGTTATCTATCTTTTCTAATCCTTTCCCAGTCACCCAGGATAAAACAAAGATGTATTATGACACCAATTTGTTTTCCATTACTTTCTTATGGATGCTGTTTGATGCCTTTGGGGGTATTTAAGTGTATGTCCAGTTTTTTTAATAGACGTTAACCATTAAATCTGTGGCATCTTTAGACTTGCACTAAAGTGCATGAATGGTCAATTATTGAACTCCTATTTGCTGATAACTGTATCTTAGTTGCTGGCCTACTGGAGGATGTTCACTTTATCACAGGGCAGTTTGCTCATCTGCTAACCATTTTGGACTATCAGCGTTATTAAAACAAGTTTTCTTTCAACCAGCCCCATGCCACGGCGATGCTGGCACTGTAGCTTTCCTGGGCAGTTGTTCCACTGAAAAAAAAAGAGAGAAATTCTGCTACCCTGGACAGCACATTATCCAGTAAAATGTAGTTGAAGATGAAATTGCATTGTGTGTTCCTAGAGCTGGTTTTGTCTACGGTATGTTGATTCATATAATCATTATTCCAAAAACAATGCAACTGTGTCTGGAAATCCAAGTTAGAGGTGGTGTTGTGATCACCTTTTTCGTATGGTTGTGATACTTGAACCCTATATTAGAGGCATATGACACAACTAGAGCAACTTCCTATAGGGTGAAGATGGCAGATGTACAGAGTATGCTAGGATTCTCAATGCTGAAATACTTCAGAGATGCCAAACAGTTGTCAAATATAAAATAGTTGCTTAGGCTTCTTTGGGCTGCACATGCCATGCAATTGGATGATTCACGTTCCAAAAGCAGTCTCGTAAAGCCAATCACAGAATGACTTGTGCAAGAGGAAGACCTTTGCTGGTACAAAGATACTTTGAAACCGATTTTAAAGGTGTTCTGTGTTAACACAAGATAGAAATAGACACAAATAAATTGTAGCCCAGAATGGTTACAAGAGATGGTTTGAAATAGTGATCTTTGAAAAAGGAGGGTAACAATGTAAAGAAACGGAGTACTACCTCCATTAGAGGACGGTTCAAGATGTAGTGGCTTCAGTCATGTCTGCAAGATTTGGATTGGACCACACTTGCACATTAATTGCTTATTCCCCCACCCCCACCGCTCGCTGACCTTATTAGAATGATGCTGTGACTCAATACGTATATTCTTCCAGGGGATCTCACGTTGCATGCTGGGCAGGCTACTTTCTGTTAGAGTAGCCGGGACATGGGCAGCTTGCAGCCTAGGAGCTGACTGAGTCCCTACAGGATCAGGGTGAGTGGGAATGATACCTCAAAGTTCACAGCAAAGCAGGGCTCAGGCCAGGAAAAGCGGTCCAGGAGAATAGCTCTGTGCAGGGGTGAAACAAGCCGAGGTCTAGGACGAAGCAGAAGTCAAACCAGGAGATCTTGTCCAAAGGGATGAGGGTAGGTAGGGGTAGGTGCTGGGTCAGGATGCAAATGGGAAGAAAACTGGGCTGGGAAGAGGGAGAGACCGAGGAGGCACTGGAGTAGAGGTGAAGGGTGTTGAGAGAAAGCTGGGAGAGTTGAGCTGCTCTGAGGAAGTCTGGGACTCGAAGACAGCTGTGAGTTAGTCGCCCAATTGGAAGGCAAATAGCCAGAAAGGCTCAGCTGAGCTGATCTGCTACTAATGCTGTGCAACTGGATCAGGAGAAGGTAGCTGCATCCTCAGGAGCATTGGGGCCCTGACACTTCTTTTCCTGCAGACCTAGGTGTAGAATGGTTGCTTGCCAGGAAATATATATTATCGATCATAAGGCTTTACTAGCTGTTCAAAAATTTGTTCAACTCTCATTCTGATACAAAGTTGAGGCAGTGTAATCTTGCAGCTGGAATAGGACTGGGAGCAGGAACAGCAGAACTGTAAGCGCAGTTCTGCCACTAAATTGATGATTGTTGCAGGACGATAACACATTAATACTTGTACTTCGCTTTCCCCAGCTGTTAAATGGGGTGGTGGTGAGGCTTAGAATAAAGCCACATGAAACAGAGCCGACCAGATCCTCCTGCCTGAAGGTGAACGCAACCACAATTTGGATCGGCAGGGAGAACAGTACAAATGAGCAGCCCCCGCTGCCATCGCAAGCCCCTCCGTACCACAGGTCCAGCCGAGGATTTCGCCACACAGGACTGTGCTCCCTGACTCGTGGTGCTCTGTAGGATCAGTCCCGCTGCTGCCAGACAACTTATTGGCGGGCAGGGAGAACACACAGGCTCCTTGCCCCCCCAACAGCTGATGGGGGAGGGGTAAAGGAACGTAAGTGTTCCCCTGCCTGCTATACAGCTGATCGAGGGAGGTGAGAGCACTCAACACTCCTCCGAGCCCCCCTACCTAATCAGCTGTTTGGTGAGTGAGAAGCGTGCGCTCCTTTGGGCCCAATCCTTGAACTTTGCCTTGTGGTAGGGTTAGACAGGCTGACCAGATGGAATGTGGCCCTTACCTCATGTTGTCTTGGGTGGGGCATCAGTAGCCCGGGACGCTTCATCGGCCTTCTCCAGCAGACATGTTGTATAGCAGCCTGCTGCCCACCCCAGGGTGGAAGTGGGTTTACATCTGGTGGCGCCAGCCAGATAGTCATCTACATCACAGGCTAATGTGGGATAAGGTTGTCCAATGCGGGTTAATGTCTCCTGTAGTACCCTTAGTTGCTCCTTTCTTTGAAGATGAAAAGTACTATGTAAAGCTGTAGTACTTTCATTATTCATCTTGTAATGAGTTGGATAACCAAAAGCTGTAAATATGATTGGTATGTATTCTTACATTTCAGTGTTGCCGTTTAAGCCAGCTATCCCACGTGCCTCTTGAGCAGAAAGTCAGAAAAAACATTTATGCCAAATTACTATGCCATTTGAATGTCAGTGGATATGAGTGTTACTGTGAGCAGCTCTACTGTACTACTTTTTTTTCTTCTCTAAGCCGAGGTCTCTAGCTTTCTACCAATGGGTGAACGAATCAGTGCATATTTCACAAGTGTCAGTAGAAGGTGCATTGGCACCTTTTATGTGTCAGTGAATGCATCGCACTATAAATATCCTTTTATGAGTTAGTGTTCTTATGTCATACATGTACATTTTACCACTGCTTAATAATCAGCAATAGAATTTGTTAATGTGCATTTTTTGCATGGTGGGGAAAATAGAATGCAAAACCATATCTTTTAAAAAAAATTCACAAGTAATGAAGTCTAGTCAGGGTTTTAGTGTGGAACTTTAGAGACTTTGGGTTCAGTATTCTGTTTTGCCATGTTTAGTGTACTCATGGAAAAGTGGCTGACAGAGACACAGGATGCTTGTACACGAGACTGGTGGTGGAGGGTACTGTCAGGATCATGTGAAGTTCCACTCATGTGCATCAGCACTTAGCCCATTTCCACCATGGTATCCGTGATGGAAGACAGGACTGGATTTTCAACCCTGACTCCTGTCACTGAAATCATGGCGGAAATGGGCTGAACAAATGAAAAAACTCCATGTGTACGAGGGAAATCTCACATGATCGCCCTGGTGTGAGTCCGACTCATGGCAGCCCCTCTTCTCCCTGCTCTTCTGTGCAAGCGGTCTGAGGCTTACAGACCATCTGCTAATTCGTATGATATTTGTAGTTTCGGTAATAAAGCAATATGAAAGCTGTAAGCTTACACATAAGCGAACAGGAAAAACATGTTTATATACTAGGTGTGCAAACGAAGGTTGCATTGTGAGAACCTTGACTTTCGTGTCTAGACCAGAAGTGGGCAGAGTTCTCAAGAGCTGCCTATAAAAATGTCCATATCGCCAAGAGCCACAACACAAATTGCATCAATCATGGATTCCCCCAGTCCTGAGGTGCTCAAGAGCCAAATGTAGCTCCTGAGCTGCTGTTTGCCTACTTCTGGTCCAGAATTTGCCAACTAAATGTTGCACTACATGTGTATTTTGTATTTAATTTAGTAGTTGTCTTTTATTTTTATATAGTGCCCCCGTGCGATGGCACTTGGAGCGCTTCACATAGAACTAATTAACACAACTTTTAATCCATGACTGGCCCAGAGTTTCTGGCTAAGGTGAGACTTGAACTAGAATTTTGATATTTGTGTAAAATGTGTGCAACATGGGACTTTATAGTGATAAGCATTCATCAGTACAGACTACTTGCTAGATTTAAACTGCATGTGCCCAAAGTACATCATTATTGTATTGTAGTTGTAGGACAACTATAGGGATCGCTACCAGAGTTTAGCTAGTCATTAGTGCAGGGGTGGGGAACCTTTTTTCTCCCGAGATCCTCTTTGAAAATTGATGCAAGTTTTACGGGTCACATAAGTTGGGGGCAGCAGTGATTAGGGTTGCTCTTACAGTGGCGAAAGGAAGGAGGGTCTAGAGTATGGGTGTGTGCCATGGATCCATCAGCTATTCTTTGTGTGCATCTCCTCATCTTTGCTTCCTTCACCTGAACTCACACCAGTGCTTGAGGGGGTAGAAACTGATCCAGGGACCAGACAGAAGAACTGAAAATGGGATAAATAAAACTAATGATGCGCCTTCCCACCACCCCACTCAACCCCCATACTAGTGCATAGCTATGCAAGGTTTAATTGTTACTAAAGGCAGCGTTGGCCTACCTGACATATTCCAGTTTCTATAATGGAATTTAGCAGTACCATGTCTTGTAATATCTTTAAACTAAAAGCAGTTTTTGATTTTACACACCTAGGGGGCAATCCAGTGGCTTGCGTGCAGCGCCTATAGGCGCTGCGCTCACGCCGGAACACATGTGCACCATCGCGCATAGCACATCCCCTTGCAGCTGTTCTGTGCGTGCTGCATGCATGCACACATGAGCACACGTGTTCTGGCCTGAGTAGAGCACCTGTAGGGCGGCGTACATAGGCCGTTGGATGGCCTCCCATGTCTGTAGTAGCCGGTGCCAAGCTTGTGTATTTGTGTCTGTAAATCTGAATGGGCGGGCAGATTTACACAATTAGGTTTAACTGGGTTGTCAAGCTATACAGCTCTACATTGAGAAGTTGAAGCTGCATTGTCCTAGTAAGAGGTCTAAGTTACTGTTTATCAAAGAGACCTAATGGCTGCTTTCTCACGTTGCCCTCACAGATGTTTTCCTCTCTCCCAGGTAATCGTAGCTCTATTCTCACGGGAATGAGCGCATGTAGGAATTAAGGGCATGCATGTCATTTTTGTCGGGAGGGCACTGCAATCGGAGGGCCAGGTTTTTTCTCTCCATTCTATGAGAGCTCTGCTTGTCAGGTTGCGTTTCAGAACTGTGGTGCTTGCACATAAAAAATCCTCCCTAGCCCTCATGTATTTATCAAGTCGCAAGGGATAAATGAGAGTGTAAATGTAATCCAATTGTTATACACTAACAACGTGGCATGTGTTAGGGTGGGCCAGAACCTGAGTGAATCGATCCCTATTGGGAGGGGTACAAGTCAAGGTTGTGTTCTGACCACCCTGTTGTACAATCTGTACGTAGCAGATATGCCTGCCTTTATTCAAAAGGATGGAGTACATCCTCCCAAGGTTGGAGACTTACAGGTCGGCAGTCTCCGGTTTGCCGACGATTTTATCATTTTATCTCAAACTGAGATTGGCCTGAGGAGGGCCCTCAATAACTGTTACAGTTATTGCCAAAAGAACAGGCTGAAAATTAATGCTTCTAAGTCTAAACTTATTACTTTTGGAAGAGGGAGAAGCCCACGTTCCTGGAAGTTGAATCTAGGTAATCTTGAGGTGGTTCCCCATTGCGCCTATCTTGGAGTAACCTTTTCAAGAAGGGGTACCTGGAATGACCACCTACGGGTATGTGCCATCAAGGCCGCCAAGGCTTCATTGTCATTAAGCAGGGCTAGTGCTATTTCACAGGGTGTTTCCCTTTCTACCTTTTTGGGTGTATATAGAGTTAAGATCCCGTCGATAGCCAATTTTGGGCTAGAGTTGGTACCCTTCCCGAACATGGCAATTCTGGAAAAGATCCAAGACAAGTTTTTGCGAAGCCTACTCAAGGTAGGCTCAAGTGTCCCTGGTGGGGTTCTACGAGGAGAAACGGGAACTATCTCCTTGAGTACCCTGGCAAAAATTTCAGTTATCCGCTATTGGTTGCGGTTGTTGTCATCTAGTGAAGGGTACTTGCCTTTAGTTTGTCTTAAGGAAGAGGTGGTTTCTTCAAGTTCAAGAGCCTACCCATGGCTGCTTTATTTGCATCACCTCTTGGCAAGTTGTGGCTTCTCATTTAGCTATTTTGTTGGCAAAAACCTGAAAGTTATTGGGATGGAGCTACAGAGGAGGATACGAGATATAGCCCATCAAAAAGACCTGGCAGCAGTAGCCCAATGGAGAGGAGCACCCTTTCTGGCCCAAATTAATCGTGAGGTTTATTTTGAACCCTATTTGGACCGTTTGACTAATTCGTATTTGTGGAGGTTGTATACTCGGCTCTGTTTTCAGTCTCTTCGCTCAGCTGTAACAGAGAGAAGGTTTAATGGGGTACTCTATGAGAATCGTTTATGTTCATGCTCCTTGGAGGAGGTAGAATCTACAGGCCATGTACTGTTGAGATGTCCCTATTATTCAACCTTACGCTGAGTTTGGCTTCTCCCAATAGCCCACAAAGAATCTATTCATTGTGTCATGGGGAGTTACCTTTTTTCCTTACCAAGGTGGAGCAAGATGAGCTGGTTGTAATAGCTACTTTTTTGAGATTGGCTGAAGGGAAAAGAGTCTTAATTAGATCAAAATTGTTGGCCTCGTAGGGGGGATTAAGTTGGGCAAGTTATTGACTATGGTTTTCCAGGATTCGATTCACCAATTTTATTTTTTCTTATGTAACTTGCATGGTAAGATGTGAGGTGTATTTTTATGTGTATTTTATTGTGGGCCTTAGTGGCCTTCTTTCCTAACTGTTAGTTAATTTTGTTCAGGTTTAGGACAATTCTAGTTATTTATATTAGTTTATATTAGTTTATCCTAAATTAGGTTGTATTTGATGTGCTGGTTATGTTTTGCAACCATTTTAGACTATAGCGAAAGCTTATGCCAAAATAAACAATAAACAATCTATTAGGTATTCGCACCAATATCTTTCCTTCCCTCATACCCTACATTTTATCTTCTCCCTTTCCCTGCCCTTCTCCCCCCTGTACATTATATATAGATAGGTAGTATAGATTAGATATAGCTTTATATTATAGACATATAGATTAGATTTGAATAGTTATAAAGATAATTGATTAGATAATAGTTTTCCTTTTTGCTTCTATGGTTTATAGCTCGGATAGTTGGGACAACGGGTAGTTCCGACGCATCACCACTAGGAGGCGTTCACAAGCTTCCAAAGCGCCTGTGTGGGACTTCGTGCTGAAACTCTTCAGTTTTCTTTCTGCCTCACTCACGGCAGGAGGCTTTTCCGCTCCGGGGGGGGGGAAAGAGAGAAAGAGACTATTACAGGAAGAAAACGAATTCAGTGTCACTGCCTGCCAGGGTTTGCATTACCTTCTTGAGTGCAGCCCGGCTCTCCCTTTTCCCTTCTGCCGGGGCGATTGTGAACGGACCCACGCAGGCTTCTGGAGGAGCCCTCTGACATGGCGGAGACGGCAAAGACCCGGCGGAACGCAGCCCGCACTCAGCCAGCGCCGCCTCAGCAGCGGGAACCAGACATGTCGGCGGCCAGGCAGGAGGATGCAGCAGCTTCCCGAGATGACTCCTCCCCCGCGAATGAGGTACAGACACGAGGGCCCTCTTCTGCCGCAGAATTGCAACAGCTTGAGACCATGCCTCAAATGCTGCGGACCCTGACGGAGCTGCAGAGCAAAGCAGCCATGTCTAAAGGGAAAAGGAGGAGGAGAAAGTCTCACTCCTCTCATGGCAGCTCCCCCCGCCACGGGTCTAAAAGACAGTCTAAACGGGCCGGCACAGGCAAACACTGTAATCCCCGGGCCTCCCATAGATCCCCCTCGATTCATGTCTTACTAGGCTCTTCCTCGGATGAGGATGGGGAGGGTGGATGCAAGGCCCAGTCCTCCGGGGAGGACACTCGGAGCTCTGTCTTTACCTCCCTGCGCCCGGCTAAGCGCAGAAGGAAGCAGTCCACCACAAAAAGAGCAAGTCACAGACCCTTTGAGATGGAGCTGGACCTGCAATGCTCGGGAGAGGACAGGAAGCCCCTGACAGCGGAAGAGGGTTTTCCCCATTCTAGTAGGGACCTGGATAGGGAGCTCCCCTTTCCCCAAGCCCACAAGATGCTGAGCAGAACAGAAAGAGTACTCTGCATCAAACAAAAGCAGCACAAGAAAAAGGAGTCAGACTCCTCCTCAGAATCTTCTGAGTCTGACAGAGAGTACTTACGTAGGCTGAGTACCTCTTCCAGGGTGTTGAGGCTCGATCACAAATTCGAGAAACTCATTAGGGAGCAATGGAGGCAGCCTACCAAGCCTGTTAAATTGTCCAGGCACCAGATAGAACTATACCGCTTCCATAAGACCTGTTACTCTATTTTGGGGATCCCGAGAGTCGATGCTGCAGCCGCTTCTCTAGCAAGGCAATCCGTCTTCCCCTCTGAGGGGGACGTCCTACAGACAAGGGGGTCGAAACTAGCCTAAGGAGAAGCTTCGAGTGCCATTCTGATCTTCTGAGGATGGCAATCACTGCCTCTTATGCTTCAAGAGCTATTATGAAGTAGTTTCGTTATTAGCAAAGATAAAGAAGTCACTGAGAAGGAAGCGGACAAGCTGGCAGAGAATATAACTATGGCACAATCCTTCCTTGTTGATTCCAATTTAGATTCTACGGTCTGGGCTGCCAGGGGCATGGCGGCTAATGTGACTGCTAGGAGTTGCCTCTGGCTCCGTTCCTGGAGGGCCGACGCGCATGCCAGAAATCTCCTGGTGAACAGCCACTTCAAAGGGGGACAACTTTTTGGTTCTGCACTTGACAAAGCACTCCGACAAGCATCGAGTAAGGAGAAAAAGATCTCACTTAGCCAGGTCCAATCAGCTAAGTCCTTCTGCCCATTCAACAGACCATTTATGGGACAGCACAGAGAATATAGTTCCTCCCGACCCTGGAACTTCTCATCCCGAGTTAGAGGCAGTGGTCTTCGGCCAAGGCCCTGCCAACAGCCCTCTCGGGTCAGAAGGGGACCGTCCCCATCCAAAAAGCATGATTCCTGATGCCTCATCCCCTGTAGCTCCCGAATCCCCCGCTGTGGGAGGGAAGGCTGCCACTGTTTTCAGCAAGGTGGCAGAAAGTCACATCCGACAGATGGGAAGAGATACAGTGACAAAGGGCTACTCCATAGAATTTGCTCATCGCCCCAGAAATTCTTCCAGCCTTCTCCCCAGTCCTTGAATCCCAAAAAACATTCGACGATGCTGGCAGAAATCCAGAGGCTTCTGGATCTGCGAGCTATAGAGCCCGTCCCTCTATCAGAAAGGTTTACGAGACTCTATTCAATCTTCTTCTTGGTGCAAAAGAAGACGGGAGGCCAGAGTGGGATCCTGGAGTTAAAGAAATTGAACAGGTCCCTGAAGTACCAGCGATTCAAGATGGAAACGTTCTTTTCCATCTGCATGTCCCATTGGCCCCAACCACTGATTGGCCTCCCTAGACCTAAAGGATGCTTACATGCACATGCCCATCCTTCCAGCTCACAGGAGGTGGCTACGTTTCTGCTAGCAGGGCTGCCACTGGCAGTACAGGGTTCTGCCAATCGGGCTGTCCACCTCGCCTTGCACCTTCAGCGAGGTGTTAATTCCCCTGGTGGCCAACCTGAGAGTACAGCAGACAGCAGTGTTCCCCTATCTGGACGGTCTGTTGATATGGGCCCGCTCGGAAACAGACGCAGCAGCACATGTTCAGACCACACTCGCGTACCTGCAGTATCACGGCTTCATGATCAGTTGGGAGAAAAGTCAGCTGACCCCGTCACCGAGAATTCCATCATCTGGGGATAATCATCGACTTAGGATGAAAACAGATATGACGCTAACCACCCTTGGTGGTTATTTATGCATGTTGCAGGGCTGTATTGGTGCCCTATGCAGCCCTGCAACATGCATAAATGACCACCAAGGGTGGTTAACGTCATGTCTGTTTTCAGCCACAGTGAGGTACAGAGTGTTCATCCCAGAGGAGAGGCAATGCAAGATCCACCAGTCCTGCCGGAAATCCAGGCAGTCACATTCTGTCCAGCTGGGGTACCTAGCCTCGCTGCTAGGTCTGATGATCTTGTGCGTCCCTCACCTGCAGTGGGCAAGGTTTCATGGCAGACCGTTGCAGTTGTTCCTCCGCCCGTGGCTACATCTCATCATGTCCAGAGCAACAAGACTTCTACGCCTCGACAAATACAGACTCCCTACACTGGTGGGAAGCTCCCAACAGCCACTCAGAGGGCAGCCCCCTATAGGATCCACCCAGGCGAACCTTGACCACGGACATCAGCCTCAGAGGTTGGGGAGCCCACACGAACGGGTGGACAACGCAGAACTAGTGGCAGCAGTCGGACCTTCATCACAGCATCAATTGGCTCAAGCTGAGGGCAGTCTGGCTAGCTCTTCAGCGCTCTCCCAGGACACTCAGAAACCAGCACCTCCTGGTATTCTCAGACAACTCGACAGCAGTCTCTTACATCAACAACCAGGGAGGATCCAGATCTCCCGTCCTGCATCAAGAGGCAAATGGTCTTTTTCTGTGGGCAGAGGACAACTTGGCGTCCCTGGTAGGCCGCCATATCAAAGGAAAAGACAACGTGAAGACGGACTGGCTAAGTCGTGAGACTGGATCTGGGAGAGTGGAGTCTCGACCAGAACATCTTGGACGGGGTGGTCCGGAGATTCGGCAAGCCACGTCTGGATCTCTTTGCTTCCCAGTCCAATACCAAGCTCCCCCTTGTCCATACACTTCTGCAGGATCGCCCTGGGGACGGACGTATTATCCTTCCAGTGGCCTCCAGATCTTCTACATACCTTTCCTCCGCTTCCCCTCCTGAGTCAAACGCTGGCCAAATGCAGGCAGGGCAACCACCAGGTAATTCTGATAGCCCTGTTCTGGCCTTGCAGGCCATGGTTTGCAGAACTCATGGAGCTATCAGGAGGTCATTTTTGGAGGCTTCCGCAGACCCCAGACCTGCTTCAGCAGAGCCCCTTAGTCCATGACAACTCGGCCTTCCTCAAGCTGCCTGCCTGGCCCTTGAATCTTGGAAATTGGGGAGCTCTCTATGGATCCCGCCCTTTACATTTTTAAGGAGGAGTCAGTGTGCCTTCGCCTTGACCCTTGCTTCATCCCTAAAACTAGCTCCCACTTGCGTCTTTCTCAAGAGTTGGTCCTCCCCTCCTTCTGCCCTAACCTTCACCATCCCTTGGAAAGGAGGTGGCACACCCTTGACGTTTGTAGACCTCTCAAGATATACCTCCATAGTTCAGCCTCTTTTAGGCGGACCTCAGCTCTCCTGATTTACTACTCCCCTAGATATAAGGAGAAGCCCTCTAAGTCCAACATTTCCAGCTGGATTACTGGGTGTATTAAGGAAGCTTATAAGGCCTCCAACCTATCCCCCCACCCCCGGCGGTGGGGGGATAGGTCATTCTACTAGAGGGATGGCTTCGTCCTGGGCATTCAAGGCTAGGGCTCCCTATTCTGAGATATGCAGGGCAGCGGCGTGGAGGTCGGTCCACACCTTCATACGCCACTATAAAATTGACCTTTTTGATTCGGTGGAGGCAGCCTTCTGCCGCAGGGTTCTCCAAGGGCTCCTTTCCGCTGTTCTTCATTAGCCTCCCTTGGCTACCGCAGGGCATGGGATTGGACTTAGACTCCTTTCCATTCCCTCTTTCCTGTTGGCTTATACTGCTATAAGCCTCCCGTTGTCCCGACCATCCGAGCTATAAACCGTAGAAGGAACAATTGGGTTACTTACCAGGGAATTGTTCTTCTGTGGTTTATATGGGAGGATGGTCGGCCCTCCCAGCTGGAGCCTAAGTCAGGTGTAGGGAGGTCCCTTAAACCTTAGGGCGTCTCTTTCTTGGTCCTTTGTTTTTTGTAGGCCCATTAGGGGCTGACCCAGGGCCTAAGTTAGGGAGGTATACTCCACGTTCCTCTCCGTTATTGTTCTGTTAGTCTGTGCTCATTCAGGTTCCCGGAGTTTTCGGCTTCTTACAACTGAAGAGTTTCTTCACGAAGTCCCGCGCAAGCGCTTTGGAAGCTTGTGAACGCCTCCTAGTGGTGATGTGGTGGAACTACCCGTCGTCCCGACCATCCTTCCATATAAACCACAGAAGAACAATTCCCTGGTAAGTAACCCAATTGCTCCTTCCCGTCTCCCTTAGTTTTAGATAAATATTAATTGTGCACAGGAATCAATAGTGATACCGATACCAAAAAAAAAATCTTTGTTTGAAATGGTACAGATATCAATAACGATATCGATAACTAATATTGCTACAGATAATGGTATCGATACTGATAATGAAAATTATATCAAAAACAATATCCAAAATGATAACGATAAAAACTAAAACAGCATTGTCATTAATAACGAAAATTATATTTTTGAATAACGAAAACAACATGTGGGCCTGGTACACACCCCTAGTAGAAATGCACTATTCTGCTTTTCTCCTGCCAGAATACATGACTGGGTTCCCTGATGTAGCTTTTACAATCATAGGTGTTTTTGCAGGAGAAAAAGGGAATAGCACATTCCTAATGCACCAATTCCCATGAGAATAGAGCTGCAGTTGCGCTCGTGGAATCCCCCCCCGCCTGCCAAGCCCGGGTAACGTGAGAAAACAGCCAGTCTCTTCCAGGACCTCATGGCATGCAGTTGCTGAGCAAGTACAGTGGGGAGAACCTTGGGTCTGGGGATAAATGCAGCCCCCGCCGTTTTTTATTTGCTCATGTTCCAGTTCCTGGATCCGGCTCCTGGATCCAGTCCCTACCCCCAAGCACTGAAAGAATGAGCTCAGGAAAAGGGAGTGGAGATGAGGGTGTGCACAGAGCCATAATATAGACTCTTCCTGAGTGCATCCCTGCCCTCAACTTCTATGCAGCCGTCGAAGCTTGTACTAATTTTCAAAATAGCCCCTGGGAGGGAAAAGGGTCTCAACCCCTGGAGTATAGCATAATTCCCTTACAGTTTATTGGATGACGCACAGTGATAGTGGCTGTAGCCCCACATCCTTCGCTGCTTCCTCTGCATGTGTTAGCAACTAACTTTATTCTATGTTGTTACACTGCACAAAGCCAAAGTTAATTCTGCTGCCCCTAGACTGTGCCACTCTTGCACTTCCTGTTGAGCTGCTGTGTACTGGCACGGTAGCAGCAAGACTCTAGTAGCAGATATTAGTTCAATATGGGCACTTCTGTGGGAGGGAGGAAAGGCAGAAAATGGACAACAGGGCTGGGGTATGAGAGGCTGCCCCTGTGCAGCCCTCTGGGTACTGACACAGAGCTGCCTCTTAGCCAGCCTCTCATCAGCCCCCCTGGAACTAATCAATGCTGCTTCAGGACGATGCACCTCCTGGTTTTGGAATCCCTGGGTTAGCCATTACAGCAGTGCTCTGAATCTGCCCTCCTGGCACAAGGATTCCCACTTGACTTGAATTTTACATATGGGTAAAGAGGCTAGTTTCTCTCCTCTTTTTCTCTTTCCTGAATTGCTACATGGAGTTATCCATAATTGAGAATCAGGGCTCCATTGTGTTCATCTCTATAAACAAGTAATGGAGGAGAGTTTGTGTCCTGCAAAGCATGTTGGCTTCCTCTTTCTTGACCATCCATGCAGGGTGCGGATGAATTATGACCCATAATGATGGCTGACTTAGGTAATTAATTTGTTTTGCCTCACTGCACAGTGCTAGCATCATTCCAGTTTGTGAATCATTGTTACTTCCAGCTCCACCCATGGTTGCTGGGAGTGTTTTTCCTTCCAATCACCTGCTGCTGTTGCACATGGAAAGTATATGCTTCTCCCTAGTCTGTAGTTGGCATACTCCAAGTCCAATGCCACATGAACTGTCTTTTGTTCCTACATTGTCTGTCTGTGGGGAACATCAAATAACAGTAGAAATTCTAGTCTCCTATGAGAAGTAAATCTGCAACAGCAGCTGCCATTGTAATTTTGGGGAGAAGAACAGACCAGTAGAGTGTCAGGGGAGCATGGGTATCCTATGAAGACGTACTACTGTAATAGTAGTGGCTAGTAATGGTACCATGGATATTACACACTTGGTCATTACCTGGTCCCAATTCCTTTAACTAATACCCCAGCATTTATGCTTTATAAACACTATTTGTTATGTTTGTTTATTTTTAGGTGGCGTTTATCTATAGGTAAAGGGAATGCCTTATGGAGAGGTTGTGGGCAGGGTGCATCTCTGTGGCCTCGTATGTCATGGGTGACATCATGCCTATTCTGACATGGGCAGGCAGGGACTAAGCACTAAAGCCCCTGGTCACTGGGCAACGGTAGCAGGGACCAGTAATGGCTGTATCTGTATAGTAGGTTGCGAGGGGACCAGAGAGGAGGGGGCATCCAGTAGGGAGGAGGAAGGGCCAGAGAAGGGGGAGCTGTAAAGAACACCTATACTTCTCATGCATGGACACCCAGGGCATGCATCTTTCCTCACTACTTCTACTTTGGAGATTGTACAACCTTTCATTATATTCTGTACAGTGTATTGTCAATGAACTTATTTTTCTTCAAAAGTGAGAACACATCTTGATTTTATTCCAGAAAGACAAAACAATTTATTATTTTTTGTTCATAGGTTGTAGACACAAAGTGAAATGTTGAAATAAATGACATCAATGTTTGGGGGAAATAGTAAAAGTATTTTCTAAAAATTCACTTCACCACATGAACTTGGGAGTGGTGTTCAGTAGTTAACAGTTTTTTGTCTTAATGCAAAAAGCTTTAGGTAACTTCCACTGAGACCATGTACATCAAATGCAAACAGATGGGATTGTATATATTTTGTCTGTGTCATCATTTAAAGGTTTACCTGTCCTAAGAGTAATCTTCCTGGAAAACCTCTTACTCTAAATCTGATCTATGGAGTGATATTTGTAATTATTTGAATATCATTATTCAGGAAAACTTGATAAGTGATTCACTTTAAAATGGAAATATTGGCTTATTCATTATCATTGAATGAATAATTATCATTGAATTATCTATTCATTATTAATCCATTAATTATTATTTGTTTAAAATATGTTATTGATAATAAGTTGATGATTGAATTATCAATAATATTTCTCTTGATTAGATGCTTGAATTTTTGATAATGAAGAAACATGCTCAGATATTGGCATTATGGTATATTGAAAGATGCTCAAGACAGATTTGTACTGGGTTATGGATGCTCTGATCATGGTATTTGTTTACATTTTATTGTTGGTTTAGTTCAGGGGTGTGGGTCGTCGGTCCCATTGCTCCATGTAGGAGCAAAGACAAGGAGACTATCAATAGTTCGGCAGTATTTGCCAGCCGCACAGCAGTTACTAGAATTAAAAATAATTTAGTACGTTTATGATTTGCCATGATTAGATGCTGGGATATTAATTTATAGTTGAATTTTTTATAATGAAGATATATGTTGAAGTATGTCTCTGATCATGGTATATGGTATTTGTTTACATTTTATTGTTTTAGTTTTAGGGGCGTGGGTTGCGTTTTCCAGTGCTCTGCGTAGGAGTAAAGACTACTATGTAATTTTAAACGATTGCTTTGTACCTTTTTGTATTGTTTTACCTTTGCTATTTTTAATTATTTGCTCTTTCAGTGTATTGTTTTAACTGTTTTTGGCTATGGCGCGAAGCAATGCCAAGTAAAATAAATAAATTATCAATAATTATGATTCATTATCATTCATTTGCTTATTCATTATGAAGCTTATTCATTGTCTATATTTTGTGTTTGCATTTACTTGATGTTACAGTGGATTCAATTTTTTTTATTTGTTTCCATAAAGTGGAACATGTTCCACATAGTTAGAAGTCCTTAATATTTGGTAACGGAATTTTGCATGCAGACTGCATATATTGTAACTGAAATGGTTGACCCCTATTACCTAATGTTAGTGGTATTGAATGCTAATTACTTAAAGTACTTATTTTTTACTCTATGGCTAAATTGTTTAAATGTTGAACTACGTTGTTGTCCTGAATCCCAGAACTTTTCTACCATGCCACATGGTGAGAGGAAACTGCCAAATTTTAAAACCCAGTTTCCTGGGACCTTAATCAAAGACAAAATAGGAACTGTTTTTAATATGTAGCTAGGTTACTTTACTTGTTGAAGCTAGTGTTATAGGTCATGCTTACAGAAGAGCAGACTATAGGAATCTGAATGCAGTAGCTCAGATAGAAACATTCATGATGGGTAAACAAAAGTTTGTTGCAATCACTGCCAAAAATCCACTGTCACCCTTAATATATGGATAATATCCTTGTATAAATGGTAATAGTAAGCAGTACTTTTGATAGTACTGGCAAAAGTGTTAATGGAGTAGTGAATTTTCTGGAATTCATGCTCTTTTAAAAACATTGAAAAACTGGAGAGGATTTAGAAAAGAGCTACCAGAAGGAAGCAAAATCTGGAAAACTTAAGGAAATCAGTTGGTTTAGCTTCTCAAAAGGAAGGTTGAGGTGAACTTATTGTAACATAAATCTACCTTATTGGGAGAAAGTTTTGGAAAATAACAGATTTCTTGGTCCAATAGACAAAGACCTAACAATGGCTGGAAATTAGACAAGTTCAAATTCACAAAATAAGATGCATTTTAACATGAAGGATGATTGACCATTAGAAGAGACTTCCAGTTCCAAAACACCAGAATTGGAAGACTTGCAATCTTCAAATCAAAACCTAGCCTCCTGAAAGAGATGCTTAAGCCCACTAATTTGTATTTGACTGAATGTAGTAGTAACTGGAGGAAATTCAGTGGCTTGTCACATCAGTTCAGGTTAGATCCTCTCAATAGCTCCTTGTCACTTAAAACTGTGATATAATATGCCCTTAAATATAAGTTCTTAACCCATACAGAAATTATTTTGTAAAATCCCAAGGCCTTCCTCTTCTTGATTTGCTTTCAACAGTGACATTCATAAAATCATGCAGCACTAAATGAAGAATGAAGAACTCTTCTTATCCAACATGTGACCAAAATTTCTATTCTTGAGAGAAGAGAGTTGAGTGTGAGAGGATGTGACAAAGGTATAACCATGTATATATGGAATACCCAAAATTAATCTGGCGTTTCTATTAACCTTTTCTCTCACACACAGTAAAAAGGGAACAGCAACTAAGGAGTTGGTGATCCCTAATTTTTCTCAGAAGGCTGTTACTGGGGTAGTAGGGATCTTTAATGTCATCAATAATGCACATAATTGACCCAACTTCAATTATGGGTCTTAGAGCCAGTAGGGGCCATGACCTGGTCCCCACAGGGAGGTCAGTCCTAGTAATCTCGGGTCCAGTGCTCCTGTGGCCCTAAACAGGCTATTTCTACACGGTTCTCTCCCTGCTCATAATTTTCCATCCCCAGGATGGTTGTTCCCTGTGGGGTCCCTGCCCTCTCTCCCCTCACTTTCAGTAAATCACCAATCCTCCCTGTCAGAGATGTGTGTGAGAGAGAGCGTGTGTCTTTGGGAAAGCCCATGTGCACATGAATGTGTGTAAAAACGTATGACACTTTGTTTTTGTAAGCAAATGCTAGAATGCCAATGGTTAATGGGGTGGGGTTATTGAGGGGTGAGGTCAAGGGGGACCCCCACATTTTAATCTTTATGTAGTGCCCCCCCTACCATAGCACTTGGAGCACTTTACACATAACCGTTTAACACAACTTTTAATAGTCATAACAATCCCTTGAGGTAGGTTAAGCTGAGAGAATATTGTGACTGGCCCAAGGTCACCCAGTGACAAGTTATTTTCAGGACCCCAATTCTCCTGTGGAATTTTTTTAAAAATTCAGCAGAAGTCAGGACAGCCCAGGGCCAGATTCTGCACTGGTTTACCAGGCTGGGGTCGGGTGGGTGGAGGCCAGGGCTTATCCCTCCCCCACGTGCCTGGTAAATCTAGCGCTGGGGCTTTCCCCTCCCCCAGGCTGTGTCAGTTGGGAGGGGCTACCAGGGCTCTCGTCCCAGCCTGGTAAATTAATTGACCCAGCTGTGGCAGCAGCAGTTGTTCCTTTCAGCACACTCATCCCCATCTGGCTCCTGGCCTCTTCCTGGCCCCTCCCAATGGGGCCTCAGGGCGACGCAGCTGGATGACATCATCTGGCTGCGCTGCTTTGGGAGGCCCCGTTGGGAGGGGCCAGGAAGAGGCCAGGAGCCAGATGGGGAAGAACATGTTGAAAAGAGCAACTGCCATTGCTGCAGCCCCTGCCAGGTCAATTAATTTACCAGGTTGGGAAGGGTGGGGGGGAGGCGATCCCTGACAGCCCCTCCCATTGATGCAAGCTGGGGGGTGGAGGAGGAGAAACCCTAAGGGTTTGTTCATCCCCCCCCTCCCCTTGTGGAATCTCCTGCCCCGCATTTCCCCAGTGCCGGCTGGAAATTCTGCGCTTGGGAAAGTGGGACAGAAGATTTCGCAGGGGGTGGGGGGGATTCTACAGGAAATCTGTAAATCATGGACCCGCATTTGGCTCGGGGCCCTGGTTATTTTCTCCCTGGACACTGCAAATTGTAAGGCCAGTCCTGATGACTTGAGTATATTGGGTTCTCTTGGCTCTGGATGAAGGATTCATCTTGGAGAATGAATGTTTGATTACAGTTAAATCAGACTCATTCCTCCCACAGTTACTAATTGTATTAGTTGGGGTAGGAGCATAAGCCTGTGTGTGGCCGTCTAGTGATGTTATTTCATTGTTTTTATAAATATGCAGTAGGTTGTGGGAAAGGGAATATACAACTCCTTACTATATGTTGAAGCTAGACAAAGGCATACAAAGGTTAAACGTTGGCTAACCTCAACTTTCAAATATTTTTAACGGCAGAATGCTGTTGATTTAAATGAAATGATATTCTTTGGATTTTTTTTTTGTATTGGAATTAAAATGCTAGTTTTGAATTATGCAAAGCTTTGCAGCCCTAAACTTTCAGGATCCCAAGCACTCTTCCTCTGTGAAACAGGACAATGTAGAGGACAGCTTTGTTTGTAAAATATTTATATAATTCCATCATTTTAGTGAATGGTCTAGATTTTCTTTGTAAAAGAAGGTAATGAAAGCTTGAATACTAATAAGTAGTAGTAATCTGTTGTTCAACTATTTCCTTGTAGTTCTAAAATACCATCTTTGGAAAACTTTTCATGAATTGTACAATTGAACTGGAAACTTTCTGACATTTGTATATTTTTCTTTTTTATTTTAGGACCGTGTATATGTACAACAAAATAATGTAGAGAATGTCTACAATTTGGGATTAATAATTTTTCGTGACCAAGTTGTACGTTATGGGTGTATTAGGGATCACCTACGACAGACATTGTTGGATATGATCGCAAGAGAGCGTAAAGGAGAAGTTGTAGACAGGTACGGTAACTGTAATTGACTACTAACTGGATTTGATCTTTAAAGCATTCAATAATGAGTAGTGGTCATAGCGTAAAGTATAGCCATCTGTCCTTCTGCAAGATGACATTAACATTATTGATTCTCTGCGAGTAATATTTTTGTACCGGACTTAAAAGTTTCTATAGAAGTGCTACTATAGTAGACAGACCAAGTAAAGCACCTTTCTTTTAGAGGAGACTGCTTAATCCTCCATGGTTTTTCAGGTCAATCTGGTCCCAAAGAGAGAGACAAACTTAATAAAACTTTAGAAAACCTGTGCCACTTCGCACTCTAGTTACAGCCAGAGATGCATGCACTTACTTAACAATAATGGGGTCAGTTGTCCTGTGTTGGTTCATGACTGTCAGTCATAATTTAAAAATAAATAAGAATTTCACTAAAATGGTATTGCGGGTAAGTTTGACCCCCAAGTTGTAATGGATTGGAAAATGAAAGCACTACACACCTAGGATACTAGGGTCACATTTGCCCCAAACATACTATGTAAACAGTATTATTTTTAAAGTTTAATGCAGAACCTGTTTTTTCAATTAAGTGTTCTCCAGGTAGGACAAGGACAACAATTTAGCATTTTGTCTGTCTTCATAAATGTCATTGTTTTGAGTGTACAGAAAAATACCACTACAAGGGCATTGGGGTCAATTACACCCCAAGGTGAAAATACACACCCTATGTTTACACAGCAATCTTACACCTTCAATACTGTTCTTTTCATCATACCTACCTGCAGTTTTGTGCTGGGGAACTGGATTGCACCACTTGGGTATATGGGATAGTTTCCATCCCCCATTATTATTGTACAGAATCTGCAAAAGTAACATCTTTTATGTTCAAAAAATGAGGGTTCAGCGCCCGCGCCCCCAGTACTGTCATAGGATGTTACTGTTAACGTTTAGGGTACTATTTTCCTCTAGTAAATAGTACCTTTACTGTTGTCCCGAGGGCCATATTGAAAATGATTATGAGCTCCGAGGGCCACATAGAGGTTGGGGCGGGGGTGCCCAGCGGGTGTATTCAAGAAAAGGAGGACCCACATCATGTATCTGTGCCATGGATCTGTTCCCTGCTCTTATGTGCATGCTCTCCTCTCTGCTCCTTTATTCTGTGCTCATTTTTTCTGTGCTTGGGGGTAGAGGCTGGATCCAGGGGCCAGATTCAGGCACTGGAAAGGGGCCAAGGGATTACATAAAAACTTGCCAAGGGCTGCATATGGCCCCCGGGCCTGAGGTTACCCACCCCTGCTCTAGTACTTTTGTGTGGTGGTGGTGTATTTCTGTAACACAGATGAACTCTTAATAAAATTTAAAAATTTCATGTTAAACGAGTCATTTTCACATCTATTTTTTTTCAACAGTGGGTGTTTTCGGACATGACAGGGCTCAATTTGCCCCATCACGGAAACACCCTGCAGATTCCCCGCCGGGGTCAACACGTCATGTGGGCAATTGGGGCCGCACAGCCCTGCCCCCCCACGCTCCCTCAGCAGCCCACCCTCCTGGAGACAGGCGGGCGCTGTTGCCAATCCGGCCGCAGCGCCCGGGAAATGGACCATGGCCCGGAATCGGTGGTGAGCACGGCCGCCAATTCCGGGCCGTGGTCAGCGGCCAGACGGGGAATTCACCGTGGCTGAGCGTGATCTCGTAACGTCTGAAAATACCCAGTGTATTAATTGAGGTCTATTATAATACTACGCTAATAGTATGTTTTCAAACTAGGGAGGACAAAGTTATTATAGAAACTCAATGATACTTGTGACTTGTTTCAAGGCTGTCAACTCTTTGCTTGTGATGTTTGGATTTTCGACAATTCCTTTTCTTTTCCATTTCGTCATTTTCCCCTGTAGTCTGTTTTGTTTTTTAAGGAAACTTCCCAGTTCCAATTTCTAAGTCTGATCAGCTGTTCAATATTTTCATGTTCCTAAATCCAGTCTCCTAATCCTGACTTAAATCCACTCATTTTTTTCTATCGTTTTAGCAGATGCTGACTGCTATGCTGCAGCTAAAGTAATTAGAAATTTGCAAGCCTTTTGTGCTTCTCCAATTCCATGGCATCTGTTGGATGGGGACACTGCTGGGTGGGGAAACCATGCGGACATCATACTGTTGAGGCTGCAGTAGCGCTTTCAAGGTTGACTAAAAGGCATTTTGTGATGAAAGTATTGCCTCCTGGCAGCAGCAATACTTGTCCCCTAATGGAAGCCCATGGGATTTTTTCCTTAATACCAGAAAATTCTTTGCCCTTTTACAGTTACCTTTGTTAGACACATTTGAAGTGCATAAACTTACTTTGGCTTGCTAATAGTTACTTTTGTGCAGTAGAGACCCATTTATCTGAATGCTTTGGGGGCTGCCCAAATGTCTGGAAAAGCAAATCTCCTGTCCCACTCACACTTTCACCCCTTGCAGCTGCCTTTATGTAAGCACTGAAACAGTTGTGGGGGATAAAGAGGGGGGAAAGCATGGGACAGGAGACTTGACAGAAAACCAGTCTCACTGTGCGTCCCTTGCCCTGCCTCACCACCTGCCTTCCCTGGGGGAGTGGGGGGGTCTGCTTCTGAAGTAGTGAGCCTTAGGAGGCTGGGGATACAGGCCGAGTTAACTAGGGAGAGGGAGTTAGCTAGGGACAGAGAGAGTACATTGAGGGGGCAGGCGTCAGCTTCTGCTATTCTAGATGCTTCATTCACAAAGGCTGTTCCCAAGTGAGAGTAGCATCCGAATTACCTAGATTCAGATTATTGGGACTGTAGTCTATTTGAAAAATTCTGCAAATTGAAACTTGACTCAAGCAGCACTGTCCGTTTAGGACTACAATCCCCAAAGTATTGATGCCACGCTGCAGACACAGTCCCATTGATGTCGGTGATTAGTAAATGAATGTTTCAGCATCAGGGCTAAGAAGCTTTCAAATTAACATCCCTTCAAACAAAACTATTTCTAACTGTTCATCTTATTGTACTGCTTAGTTCTGAGTATAAATAAAAAGGAGATATAGAATTATTGTCTGCACTTGTGAGAAAAGAACTCCTTAGTGGTGGTTCACTTTTAATGCACTTAATAAGCTGTGAACCTGCACTTTTTAAAAAAAAGTATAAATGATTATGTGAAGGATTTTTTTGAAAGCTAAGTAATCTGGTGTAGAAATAGTCTTTATAGTGTTCGTGTTAGTTTTATCCTCTCCCTGTAGCTTAAAAAAATACCTTAATCTACATTAATATTTTTTGACAGAGGCGCAATAAGAAATGCCTGCCAGATGTTAATGATTCTAGGTCTTGAAGGAAGATCAGTCTATGAAGAAGATTTTGAAGCTCCATTTTTGGAGATGTCAGCAGAATTCTTTCAGGTACAGAAATGTTGCCCCAACTGTGTGTATTTGGTATGTCACTAGGAAACTTGTTATTATCTGAAGAGTACAATAACCACTAAGCATCAAAGTGCTCTGTCTTGGGTGATATTGTCCACATCCCTAACTAGGAAATTCTGAAAAGATTAACAAAGCTGCTAAGATGAGTAGTGGTAAATGAGAAACGAATTGAAGAGATCTTTTTTCTAAAGACATTGTGCAAGTGAGAAATAGAAAATAAAAACGATATCCTTAAAGGAGTTCATTTTCATTGAAGGTCTTCATTTTGTCAGGTGCATTTTTATTATAATAATGAATTCTGCCAACCTTGGATATTGGCTGTCTTAATGGTAGCATTTGTACCAGTTCATTGCAAAAATGTACCTGTAGAAATGTTAAATTCCTTGATGCTTCATTATTATAAACGAAGCCGTAAGAGAAGATGCAGAAGTCAGTTAATTAAAAAGTAGAGGGGGCACAGGTTTTGTCTTGGTATGTGGGTCTGTTTCCTTCCCAAAAAAGTGGGATATTTGGGAGGAAATATGATAAAGTGGTTCATAAAAATTGGGAAAAGGAGAACTGCCCTTGGCATATCGGAACGTGGTTATTATTTTTAACAAAATAGGTTTAATTAAATGCTATTATTAATGTCATTTCCAATCTTCATAGTTCTCACAGTAATGTGTTTCTAATCACAGATGGAAAGTCAGAAATTTTTAGCTGAAAACAGTGCTTCAGTATATATAAAGAAAGTAGAAGCTAGAATTAATGAAGAAATAGAGCGGGTGATGCACTGCCTTGATAAATCAACAGAGGAGCCAATAGTGAAGGTTGTTGAGAGGGAGCTTATTTCCAAGCATATGAAGACGATAGTGGAAATGGAGAATTCTGGGCTAGTTCATATGCTGAAAAACGGAAAGACAGAAGGTAAGTCTGGCATACGTTGAAAAATGTGTAGCTGATTCTTGCGGGGCACACAGTTTGTTTAAGCCTAAAGTGCAACATCTGTTGGTGGTTATTCCTGTGGAAGCCTACAAACCAAACAAATGCTAGTTGAAATTGGAAACGTTTGTGCAACTTTAAATACACCTTGAGTTACTAGAATATAAGTTTCCCCGGGCAAGAACCATACATGTCATTATGCTGATATTGTGCCAGGCATGTTGCTTCTCAATTATGAACATCTCTAGCCAAGCACTATATATTGTAATACTTCATGCCATGGTGTTGCTAGTCTCAGTTTTCTAATGCATGTTTTGGAAAATACTTCATTTTGTAAGCTTATACAGATTCTATATACTCAGCACAGTTCAAGTTAGCCTGTTGTATTGGCATTCCTTTCGAAGTTGACAATAATTTAACAGCATGTTATATGCACCATTTTGATAGAATTAACCTTCCCTTTTACTTTTCACGAAGTATATTGTCTTCAGTTACCAGATATTAATAGTGTAAAATGAGTACTCTATTTAGATTTGTCCAAGTTTCCATTATAAGGATTCTTTTGAGAAGTACTCTCCCTCCATTGTTCATTGCAGCCCTTAGATATTTAGCGGAACAAGCAGCAAAGACTAGGAGTGCCTCTTGTTACCCCATTAAATTCTATTCATGGTTATCCAAACAGGGTGAGAGGGGGAAAAAAGAACCATTTTCCTTTTGTGTTCATCTGGAAACAGTTGCATAGAACTCGCATTTAAAAAACAAAACTTGGAAATTACATTTCAAAGCCTATGTTAAAGGATTATTAATTTGTTTGCCGAGTAAAACCAGATATTAACATGTCACGTTTATGACTGGCTGAGCAGCTTTAATTTTAATATAGTTGTGCCTTTTTCATTATGGTATAGTGTGCAATATGATCACAAATGATTTTTTTTTCATTGAATCCCTACCTGATTTATTGCACTGGATGAATGAACAAGGGTTGAAAAAATGTCACTACTAATAACTTTCTCTAATGTGTCATGCTTGTCTTTGCAACTTAAATGCTTTTTAAATAACGATACTGAGAAGTGCCATACTGAGTCAGACCAATGGTCCATCAAACTCAGCATTGTGTCTCTCTGACAGCGGCAAATTTGAGTTGCTTGAGAGAAGTACCCAACAGGTCATAACAGGGCGATCCATTCCCTGTTCACTCCTAGCTCCCAATAGTCAGAGATTACACCCACTCCCCAACCTACTTGGCTAATAGCCATTAATAGACCTTTCCACCCAGAACTTGCCCAAACCTTTTTTAAACCAAGCTATACTAATGGCCTTGACCAAATCCTCCGGCAACAAATTCCATAAGTTAATTGTGAGTTGAGTAAAAAAAATACTTCCTTTTATTTGTTTTAAATTTGCTGCCAGTTAGTTTCATAGGATGTCCCCCTAGTCCTACTTGAGAGGATATATAATAGTTTTTTTAAAAAACGTTAGAAACTTCATTTGTCCATTTCTCTTTTTGTCTCCTGCTTGAGGTGGTGGTTAAGAACGTGAGGCCACATTCACACCTGACGGCAGCGTAGTGGGGAAATTGCTGCAAGCCAAAGATGCAGCAGGTGGAGGAGAGGGATGCTGAAAGTACCACTGGTGTGAAAAGGGTTTCGCGGCGATTGTACTCATGGATGACAGGGCTCAAAATCCAGTCCTGTCATCCACGAGTGAAATCACCGCGGAACCAGTGGTACTTCCAGCACCCCCTCCTCCCCCTGCTGCGTGTTTGACTCGCAGCAGTTTCCCTGCCACTCTGCTATCAGTTGTGAATGTGGCCTGAGACATGGAAAACCAGGTTCAGTTTCTGTGGCCTGAAGAAAATCTTTCAGCCAATCGAGAAGTATGCAGAGCATAGTTGTAGAATATTCAGCATGTAATAAGTTTTCAAAGGGAAAGCATATTCTGGGGTTAGCATGGTTAACAAAAAAAAAAAAAAAGCTGCAGTCATGAAATATCTAGCTGAGCTTTTAATTTAAAAGCTTTTCCGAAATATTAATTCTTGTCCGTTTCCACATCTGCTAATATGCCCGCTGTACTTTAACTCTTTGGAGTCCTGAGGATTTATTGGTTAATATTTATGCAGGAGTTTTGAGAAGAGAAACTAGAAAAGGCTGCTAAGTATTTCTGTATACATATAATTAATTGTAGAGCAGTGTTCCTATTAGTACATGTGGGAGGAAAGTAATTGAGTTGGCGCTTGCAGCAATTGATGGCAGCAACTTTAAGAAAAAGTAGTAGGTCAGACAGAAGGTAACGAGTCCACGTGAGAGAAGACTGTAATGATGAGGAGCATTGTAGAAAAGGATCATTTCGGTTTTATTGGAAAACCATATGATAAGTAGAATTGTGCTTCATGAAATTTTGAGAGGAAGAGTGTTCAGAATTTTCAAGCCTGAGATGAGAATATGAACAGTCAACAATAGAAGAAATGTATGGAAATTCTCATGGTCGTTTTTTAAAAAAACCATTTAGTTTGAGAACATTATGCATCCAAAATGACACCGAATTACTAGACGTAAGATTGAATCAAAGAGAAATGTTTCTAGTGTAGTGGATTTAGTTATGGTTTACGCCTGTGTAATTCCATTACTTTTTAAGTTTTGTGTGGAACACTCCCGTTACGGTGACCATTTTCCAGTTTTGTTTTCTCTCAAATTAGACAAATGCCAGCATAGACCAGAGTCTACCCCTCTGCCTGCTAGTGCTTCTGGATTCAGGACTAGGGTCTCTTGGTCATCAGAGACCCTTGCTGTTATCCAGCGAGCCATGAATGACCCAGCCAGTTGTAGCCTAAAAATCAGGATTACTGAGGGACTTAGTCCAGTTGTGGCGGTTGAGGATTTTAACACGCTCCTCCGTTCTCTGTTTCCTCTTCTGTCTAAACCAGGTGGTTCCCGGGGTACCAGGAGTAATATCCGGGGCCCTGGTAACCAGTGGTTTGATCAGATTGCTGGACTGCTAAAAGTCATCTGAGACCTTTTTTTCCTTGCGGTTCAACTGGATGTGGGATGCTCAAATTAACTATGCCCAGGCTAAGAGCCAGTACAAGGCACTGATTTTGCTGAAGAAGTCAGTCTATCGTAAGGGCATCTGGAGCCGTTTGGTTGTTGCTGCCCAGTGCGGGCATTTGAGGGTTTTTTTGGGCATTGTAAATAAAGCCTTTTGTAAGGGTTTGTGTGCCCCAAGTCTGGTAGTCCCCCCTGCACTTTGGGAAGCCCACTACCATGCTATTTTTCCAGCTCATTTGGGATATGGGGACTTTTTTGTTATGCCCCCAGATCTCCCTGTCTGGGAACCAGTTTCTACGGAAACTGTATTACACCTAATAGATACGCTGGAAACAAATAAAGCCCCTTGCACCGATTATGTTCCGGCCGAATCCCTGAAGGCCCAGGCAGACTGGGGGGGCCTTTTACTAGCAGCCCTTTTCACCCATATAAATAATTCTGGTGTTATCCCCAAGGGCTGGGGGGATTCTGTCATAATTCCGATATACAAGGCAGGTTCACTTACGCACCCAGGGAATTGCAGACCTATCAGTGCTGAGCATTATTTCCACGATGTACGCTAAACAGCTCCTCATGAAACTTGAGGATTGGCTGGCCAAGGAATCCATTATTTGTCCAGAACAAATTGGGTTCCAGCCAAACCACTCTACTGTAGGTCACTGTTTGACATTGGTACATCTAGCAGAGAAATACGTCAAGTCTAACAAAATACTTTTTTGTGCTTTTGTCGACTTCAGAGGGGCATTTGATTCAGTTGACAGAGTGCTTCTCTGGAATAAACTGAACGGTTCTACTCCTCGCCCTGCTACAGGCCCTGCATTACAACACCACTCTGGCGGTCCGTATGGACCAGTCAGGTGCCCTGTCAAACAGGATCAGGATTTTTTCCAGAGTATGCCGGGGGTGCGTGTTTGCCCCTACCTTCATTAAAATTTTCATCAATGACATGGTCCCCATTTTGTCCAAGCAGGGTTCACTTCCCCCTAAGCTGGGTAATCATCCAGTCGGTGTACTTTTGTATACCGACGATGCGGCTATTCTCTCTCAAACAAAGGTTGGGCTGCAGAGACAGCTTAATACCCTGAATCTTTATTGCAAAGCTAATAACTTGTTCATTAATACCACTAAGACAAAGGTCCTGGTTTTTGGCTCCTCCAAGAAAAAATATCACTGGACAATTGGGAATGCCACAGTTGAACAGGTCCAGACATAAATATTTGGGCCTAAGGTTTCAGGCATCTCTCAAAAGGAGCCTGCACTTTACTGCAATCAGTGCCTCGACCAACGGGTGTATTGCAGCCCTGCAGCGTTTCTTCCATAAGAGGGAGAAAGGCTTTCTGGTCCCAGCTAGCAGGGTCCTGGACACTAAGCCTAGGGCCCAGTTGCTTTGCGGGGCCGCCGTTTGGGCCATCCATCGTCCCTATGATCTGGGTCCCTTTCAGACTAGATTTTTCCGTTCCCTGCTGAGGATCCCAAACTGTGTTCCATCTGCAGCTATTCGCCTGGAGCTTGGTAAATGCTCTTGGAATATTTACCCGTGGCTCCAGGCAATTGCTCTTTGGATCCGCATTCAGCAGGCTGCAGCCCCAGATTTGCTTATCTATTTGAGGGAAGATTCTTTTGTTAGTTCTTGGGGCAACTTGGTTTCTCTGAAGATCTTTGCTATGGGCCTGCCCCTGTCTGATCTCCTGCTAAAGGAGTTAGTCTGCTAAGGCAGAGGCTATGGTCAGGCTTTCAGATATTAGTCGGCAGGAAGACTCTGCCCGTGTAGCCGAGTGCCCCTTGTTGTCTCACTAATTTCCTTTGGCTGCTAATTTTGTCAAGCCTGCAAGGTTTTTGCTCACTAATTGCTCATTTAGGAGGATTTGCTTATTTCTTCAGGCCCGACTGAATGCTCTCCCCACCCGGATGCTTGAGGGGCATTATGCCAGGACTCCTCCCCATCTAAGGCTGTGCCCCTTTGATGGCTTGGAGGCTGAGACCCTAGAGCACATTTTGTGCTCTTGCCATTTGTACGATAGTCCCAGAGAGCTCTGGCTATCTAAATTTCTCTTTTTTGCCCTGTAGAACACCTTTTAGAAATTTCTCGTTACCTTGTTTCTGATTCTATTGACTCTGACTTTTGCAGTCATGTCTTTTTTACTCAATGTGTTTGAGGTCCACCAGAAGTTTCTTGCATTTAGAGGTGTCTAGTGGTGTGTAATTTTTTAATCATTTCATATACCGTGCGTTGTTTTAACTTTTTACTTATTTGTTTACGTCACGTTTGTCTTAGTCATTTTATTTTATGCCTTGATTGGTATAATTTATTTTATTTGGCTGGGTTTTGTATCATAATTTCTGTGTGCTATGGCATTTTGCTACGCTAATACACTGAAACTGAGAAGTGTTTCTGGCTACAGATGCATGGTAGAAAACTGAAATGGCTGCTTTGATTCTTAATGATTTCAGCAATCACTTTTATGCAAAGATCCATCATATCCTTTCATAGGATGTTTGGATCTTTGAGATGAAGACTATAATGTTGGACAAAAGTTTAAAATAACCATTGCCCTGTTGAGGTAATAAGGGAATTTTTGAGCCAATTGTGTGCAAATATTGAACTAGAATTCCGCAACTGGTTTGTGAACCTGAATAATGTTTTTATTTGAACCCGAAAGTTGCAAGTACGTACAGTGTGTGCTGGCACTTGGTGACAATACTTATTTTCTCTGGGTTTCAGATCTTGCTTGCATGTACAAACTGTTCAGCCGTGTGCCGAATGGTCTGAAGACAATGTGTGAGTGTATGAGTTCATACCTGAGGGAGCAAGGTAAAGCGCTTGTATCAGAAGAAGGAGAAGGAAAGAACCCAGTTGACTATATTCAGGTAAGTCTTAAAGTCTTAATTACTTGATCCCTCTCAGTTCCTTATCCACATATGTCAGCTATTGTGTTTACTTACACAGATTTTGAATCAGTGCCTCAAGCACAGTTCTAAAGTGCTGCGCTTTATGGAAACAACAAGCAGAAAATGTTGGGAGAACATTAATCCTCAACTACAACAAAATGTTTAAAAATTAACCAAACTTCAAATCAGGCTGCTTGCACATGAGGTGGGAGGGAATAGCGTTGAGCCAAAATCACGCCAAGGGGGATCGCAGGAAGCTCTACTCGTGTGCACGGAGTTTTAATCCGTTTCTGGCAGAATTTGTCTTACAGATTACAGGACTGGATTTTGACCCCTGTAATCCATGAGACAAATTGCATCAGAAATGGGCTAAAGCCCATGTACAAACGGTACACATGTACAAACGGTCTCGATCTTTATGGAAATCAAGGGTGGGGAATCTCAGGCCTGGAGGCCACACATGACCTCCTAGCTAGCTTTTTAATTTTTGCTCCTTTCCAGTACCTGGATCTGACCAGTAGATCCAGTTCCTGCCCCCAACCATTAAAATACTGTATTGGGGTAAGGCTGTGGCACACAAGGAGATAAGGACAGATATTATAAGGCACAGATTCACAATCTGGACGCTCCTCTTCTTGAGTGCATATCTTAAGCACCCCAACTTTTATGTAGCCTTTAGAGCTTGTACTAATTTTCCAGGTGACCCCTGGGAGGGAAAAGGTTCCTCCACCCATGATTTAAAGCATTTATTGAATATCCTAACAAAACTAATTGTACCTCTGTTAATGCTGTTCCAGTGAGTTTATTTTTGGTGGTTTCATTTTAATCTGACAAATGGCTTCTGTGATTTTTAAATGGAAGAAATATTCTATACAAACAAAATATGGAGATGGAAGCTAAATATCTAAACTCTGGCCACTATAGTGTCCTGAAATACAACCCAGTGTCATTTTCATACTGCATACAGCATTATAAATAAGTTGCTCTGAAATCAAAATATGCTTTAATTTTTCTTAAGGGTTTACTGGATTTGAAGAGTAGGTTTGACCGCTTTCTTCAAGAATCCTTCAATAATGACCGGCTCTTCAAACAAACTATCGCGGGTGACTTTGAGTATTTCCTCAACCTCAACTCTAGGTCTCCAGAGTACCTCTCATTATTTATTGATGATAAACTGAAAAAAGGAGTCAAGGGAGTAAGTACAATTTCAGTTGAGACTAATCTGAATCTATGGGGAAATGTAGCAAGTTTAAACTGAGCTATTTTTTCTTCCCCCTTCATTATTTTAGAAGAGTAGCAATGTTAGTGTATAGCTCTAAAGCAGCCAAAAAAAAAGTCTTGTGGCACCCTAAAGACTAAGAAAAATCTCTTTATTTAGGCATGAGCTTTCATCAGCAAGAGTGGACTCTTAAATGTCTCTTAAAATGCATTTGTGGTGAAGTTGATTGAAGAAGTGCTTCAGACGTGTGAGAAGACCTGTTCTTTGCCACATGTGTCTTGGTAGTGAAAACACTGAAATGAGAAGAGCAAAGATTTAGCATTTTTCTGACTGACTTCAATTCTTTTTATTTATTATTATTATTAGCAAGCATTTATATAGTGCCAGCAATATACCTGGTGCGTTACAAAGTAATTAAATAGACACGGTCCCTGCCCTAGGACTTACAATCTGAGAGAGACTGGGGGGGAGGGGATACGAAGGAAGGGGAACAGAGGGAGAGACCAGGAGTGTAACATTCACGAGGGTGCGAGGTCCCAGGTGCACGCGCTTGACTTGGTTACATCAAGAATGATGGCTGGTTGGTCCATGTGGTGAGGATATGAGTACACAGACCTCAGGTAACAGATTGTACTGGATGGAGGGTATCAGCAGGAGTTAGGTGAGGGGAGCAAGAAGTCGGGGAGGACAGAGCAGAAGAGGTGGGTCTTTAGGAAGGATTTGAAAGTACGAAGGGAGGGGGTGAGGCGGATGTGGGTAGGGAGGGAGTTCCAGGCAAGCGGGGGGCAGCTAGGGAGAAGGGATGGAGGTGGTTAGGGGAGCAGGGGAGGCGTGGGAGGGTGAGAGACGGGACAGAGGAGGAGTGGAGTTCACAGACTCGAGTGCAGAGGGAAAGTAGCGCAGAGAGGTAGGGGGGAGCAAGGTTGTGAAGAGCTTTATAGGTGAAGACTAGGAGCCTTGTGCGGGATTCGTTCAGGAAGGGGAAGCCAGTGAGGACAGGAGGGGCTGCACGTGGTCGAAGCAACAGGCAAGGTGGATGACCCTGGCAGCAGAGTTTTGGATAGAGAGAAGTGG
>QEPC01000282.1:111207-127044 GCA_003113815.1 Sphenodon punctatus
AGATGGAGAGGGAGTAGAGAGAGAGAGCTGAGTGTCATCAGCGTAGAGGTGATATTGGAAGTCATGGGAGGCAATGAATTTGCCTAGGGGCAGGGTGTAGATAGAGAAGAGGAGAGGGCCAAAGACAGAGCCTTGGGGCACACCAGCTGAGAGCAGAAGAGAGGGGGAGGTGGAGTTGGCAAGAGACTCATTGAAGGAGTGGTCAGAGAAGTAGGAGGAGAACCAGTGGAGGACAGAGCCACGGAAGCCAAGGGAGTGAAATGACCACTCACTCTTGCTGGGGAAAGGAAGGAGTGAGACAGGACGGTAGCTAGAAGGGTCAAGAGAGGACTTTTTGAGGATAGGAGGGACAGTGGCATGCTTGAAGGCGGAGGGGAAGAAGCCAGTAGAGGGGGAGAGGTCGATGATGTGCAGGAGGCAAGGGGCAACAGTGGGAACAATGGAGCTCAGGAGGCGGGAGGGGATGGGATCAAGGGGACAAATGGAAGGGTTGGAGGAGGAGAACAGGGAGGAGATTTCCCTGTGGGAGGGAAGGAGGTGGGAGGGAAGGAGGGGAGGGCGTAGGAAGAGGAGAGGAGTGGGAAGCGATGTCGAAGCAGATCTTGTCTGTCTTGGAGGTAAAGAAGGAAGCAAGATCCTGAGCAGAAAGAGAAGAGGGAGGAGGAGGAGGACAGGGGGCTTGAGGAGGGAGTCAAAGGTAGAGAACAGGTGGCGAGGGTCCTGAGAACAGCACTCAGTGCGGGAGGCGTAGTAATTCTGGCTAGCGAGGGAGACGGCAGACGTAAGGGAGGAGAGACAGAATTTGAAGTGAAGGAAGTTCACATGAGAGTGGGATTTGCACCAGAGGCATTCAGCAGCACGGGTGCAGGAGCAGAGCTGGCGGATACTGGGGGTGAGATGGTGGAGAGAGAGAAGCATTGAAAGCAGAAATGGCAGAATCAGGGAGGAGGAGGAGAAGACTGAGGGGAGAAGGGGGGAGAGAGAAGAGCCGAAGTCCAGGGTGTTAATGGCCTGCAAGTTACGGAAGGGGCGTGGAGAAGGGAAAGAGGAAGGGGGACAGTGGGAGACATTGAAAGAGGCAAGGAAGTGGTCAGAGATGGGATGAGGATCAAAGGAGAGTTGCTGGAACTCGAGCGGCAGAAAGGCCAAGCTCCAGGGGGGTTATGGCATCCTCAGGTGTTGACAGCCGAGGCAGCTGGGAGAATATGCAGACGAACTGCAACCTCACAGTTGCTGGCTTGCTGGTCGCTGGAACTCGGGTAGCAGAAAAGCCAAGCTCTAGGAGGGTCGTGGCGGCGTCCGATGTTGAGAGCCAAGGCTGTCTTAAACTTTGTCTTAAACTTTAATAGTCTATTGCAAATTAATGCACAAACAGATAGGTTTAGTGTAGGAAGCCTAGCTGAAAGAGTAATGTTTTTTTAAAGTCAGTTTTGCTGAACTGTTGTATTATAGTGCCACAGGTTATTAGAACACAAAGATCCTTTGTTTCACACTTTCTATCCAAGATGAAAAACATGGTGATTTACTCTTTCCCTCCCCTCTGTCCCCCCAATGGATGAACAGGACTCTTGTTGATCACTATAATATACATTACACACGAAGACAGCGATCCAGTGCAAAGGGCCGTGCGCTGGCGGAGGAAAAGCAAGTGGCTGAGAGCAAGGGTGTGCAGCCGCAGGCGGAAGCAGAGCTTCACTGGCCAGATGCCCACACTCCCTCTGATGGTGTGATGGCCATGCCCCCTCCAGTGGTAGAGAAGGGGGCACAGTCCACGTAAGGGGTCCCCAACCCACTGGGAAAGCCCCACTGGGGCTGTGGCCATCCTACCGGGGTACCCTACCATAGGCAAGCCCGCCGCGCATGCCCCCCTCCCTCCCAGCAGCAAACATAGCTGCTGCACCAGTACCAGCTTCAGACCAGGAGTAAGACATACGCAGCCATGTGGCAACAGGCAGCAGCCACCTTTAACCACAGGAGCCTCTGCACACCCAGCCAGCCCCCAAACACTAGGGCATGAGAGCCCTGGACAGTTCCCTGTGCGTCCCGGCTCCCATCCCAGCACCGCAGCACCAGAGAGGTACGGGAGGGGCAGAGTCTTGCAGGGGGACTGCCCAGGGCTTTCACAGTCTAGGGTGAGTGCTTGGGGGCTGGCCGGGTGGGCGTGCAGCAGCTCCTGAGGGTCAAGGCACCCACGCTAGCACCCTTTCCTCCTGTTTCCTGACATTGCCCCACCTCCTCCAACTTCCCCTGCCTGCTGCAGGGACAGGAGCTAGATTTGGTGCTGCGGCCAATGGCGTCACAATGCTGTCTGCCAGCACAGCGTTCCCCTGCGTAGCGGATTAACTGGATCGTGGTCAAAGTGTATATTGAACCAAGTTAGATGAGATTTTACTTACATCAGAAAAGAATGCTCAAACAGACTTTAAAAGACAGTGAGATGTTTCTTGATGGCATTAACTCTACTTCTAATTTAAAAGAAAATAAAGCACAGTAATTGGATCTTAAACAGAACTGAAAGAGTCATTGACCTTTATTTTGACTTAGCCATGGTTTCTGAACCATGATGCTCGGCATTTGTCAAACAGTATATACTGCTCTAACTAGATTCATAAGCAAAATACTGCTGCTAATGTCTTTGGCCTGGATTGCTGGCTAGTTTATCTTGCAACCATTTTCTGTTTAACATGTTCAGGCTACAGTAGATCGTCTTGCTTAAGTTCAGTTGCAGATTGCTCTTTTTGTAAGTGACTTTAAAACATTATCAAATCCTGAAAGGTCATATTGGAGCACTTATTCACATAACACTCCCTTGGAGTGCGTGTATGTCACAAACCCACATTCTTAGTACTGTGTAAAATCTTTACCATTATCTGTGCTCCCTGGTGATACTTTGGTTTTTTGTTGTTGTTCCCCCCCCCCCCACCTGATGCAAAGGGTTTGATTGCAAGGATCTGACTCTCTCAAGTCACAGTAGGGGTGCGATTTACCTGGAGTACATCATTTCCTGTAGAGGTGTGGCAAGAGTCCTGGAGCAAGGACTTCTCCTTCATGCCATGCTGCTTCCAAAATATTGCATGCAGGGATTCCACATTACTACTTGCCCTTTCAGTTTGAGAAATTCCATAGGGAATGGGGCCATTGATTGCAGGAGACATGGCAATTATAGGAATGTGTTGCTACAGGACCAGGCAAACACAGATTTAAGATCGTGTGAATTTGCAAGGGGTAATTGTTGGGGTGTGCATTTTGTTTTTCTGGTATTAATGCCAAAATTTCATTTCCCATTATTAATACCAGAAAAACAAAAAATAATGAAATTTTGAAATAAAAACAAAGTTTTGAATTAAAAAAATAAATATTTTTGGGACATAAGTATCGGGCTGTAATGTTGTTTTTTGTCTGATTTGCATGAAAGTTTGTGTGTATGTACCCCTTACCAAGGGGACTATCCCTGCCAATTTCAAAAGGATTGAATAAAGGGTCCTGATTTTTATAAGCATCTTGGTTTGTGATGCAGTTCCAGCTGTAATGTTTTTGCTTCGCATTCCATTTGGATGCATTTTGAACCTATTGTACCACTCACCCAAGGTATCATTCCTGCCAAATTCCATAAAGCTTGGATAACCGGTTCCTGTTTTACAAGCAATGTGAGTCTTGTGGTTTGTGTACCTACTTCCAGCTGTAAATCTTTCTTTTAAATCCAATTTGGATGAAATTAGGATGGAGTGTATCCCTCACTCATGGAATCATCTCTGACAGATTTCAGTAATTTTTAGCAGAAGTTGTGCAAATACTAGTCCTGAAACTCTTGGGACAATAACAAAAATTTTAGGACATATCCTGGACTTGGGAAGCAGCCCAGCAATCAAGAGACATGATTGACACATCCAGTCTGGCCAGTTGGCATCCCAAACACATTCTGCAGCATTGTGACAGAGGACATAAGAGAATCCCCTATTGGCTCTGTCCTAAGCAGATGCTTCCAACTTCCCAGTAATAAGCAGGGAGGTTGGGGTGGGCACAGCACAGAATGAGTATACATGATTGACATTTCTGTTGGCCAGTTGGCATCACAAACCCATCTTGTACCACTGAGACAAACACAAGAGAATCCTTAGTATAGGCTCATTCTCTGGAGATGCTTCCCAGGCTTCCAACTTACCGGTACAAAATCACTACAATCAGGGAGACTTAGGGGTGGGCATTAGGGAGCAAATAAGCTTCTGCCAAGCTGCACAGCCCAACAATGGCAGGATCTTGTGTGACTCATAGTCTGATTCAGTGCTCTGTGTGTGTGACTGTCTGCTGCAGTGAGGCTGAAGACTGCAGCAGTGCTCATAAAAGCAAAAGTCTCCACCTATATTCTCTATGTATGCCCCCACAGATGTTGGGGTGCCAGTGACTGAAACCTATGGCAGTGCTTCTGACACCTGCTCCTCCTCTGTTCTGCCCTGTCGTCTTCACCCTCTCTACAAAGCTCCAAAAAGCAGATCTCTGCATCTAGTAAAACCTTTATAACTTTAACATAGGCAACATCTGCAGTTGACTTAAGGAAATTTGCAACTTCTGTTAAAATCACTAAACTGTAATTGCTTATAAAATTGGGACCCTTTATCCAATCTTTTTGTAATCTGGCAGGGATGGTCTATTTGTGTGCAGAACAAAGACATTACAGCTGGAAATGTGTGTTTAAACAATGAAATTACTAAATTGCTTATAAAATTAGGACCCTTTATCCAGTCTTTCTGAAATTTGGCATGGATAGTCCCTTGAAGGAGGGGCACAATGAGTCCAAATTGCATCCAAAGTGGATGGGAAACAGACGTTAGAGCTGGAAATGTGTGCAAACCATGAAAATGCATTGCTTATAAAATCGGAACCTTTTATCCAATCTTCATGAAAAGTGGAAGAGATGCTTCCTGTAAGGGGTACAAGCCATCAAATCCTCATGCAAATAGGATGAAAAATGAACAAGTTACAGCTGGAAATGCATTTCCCATTGAAACAAATGGAAAACAAGAATTACAAAAACAAAAGTTCTCAATAATGAAAACCAGAAAAACAAAAATGAAAACGAAAAAAAAACAACCAATTGGGTCTCTGACGCACACCCCTACTTAAATGTGTTGTGTGAATGAGCCTTAAAATTTGAAACATACTAACTCTACATATCCCATCCGTAGCATGAGAGTCTGAAGACATTGTTAACTCGTTTTACAGAGCCTGGGCATTGCAATCATTTAACTTAATGTCATTCTATTTTTGCTGACATCTATCCAAGCATTTTAACATCTTTTGCACTTTGGCTGACATCATCTATGCTTGGGTGTACATGATGGCTCTTCTAATTCCCAATTGTCCTCTCTCTTTTCCATTTTAATTCTCCCTTCCACACTCATGATTGCTTATCTTCACTGCTTGTTGCTTCCATAAGTGGATTAATTATGGAAGCAACAAGATTTGAAGAGTTGATAAGTTTAAATTTTAGAGGGTGTGGCCCTGGCAGGGTCAGGCCGGGACACAGAATAAACATATGCCCAGCAGCGAGCACTCCCCCACCCCAGTTAGGGCAGGGGAACAGAACAAACGCATGGCTGGGTGGCCTGACCCCTAGCGCTGTGCCCCCAAAACTCCACATACCACCACCCCACAATCACAGGCAGCCATGGTGGCCCCTGATACCCATCAGGGATTGGGCCAAAAATAGATGTGTTGGCCCTCCTGGGTAGTCCTTGGCATGGGATCATCCATGGGAATAGTTCAGACCAGCCACCTATCTGGGCTTGGGCAGCTGCAGGCCCACATCTGGCAGCTCAGAAATTGACATGACTGAGAGTCTGTGACCCAGACAGGCTGTAGCAGGCCCTTGTAACATTTTTTTTCAACCATTGTGGCAGAGAGTGCCAGATAGTATGGAACCATGAGCTACCACATCACATGCAGTAGTGACTTCAGCTTTATTTAATCAGGTTTAATCAAACTCAGCATTTAGCTCTTTTAATTTTGTTCTCAATCTTGATTGCTTCACCATAAAACGACTGCTATAAAATTGACAAGGTGCGTGCACTGGTTATAGATTACTCTTCCTATACTTTGGCATAAAAAAAAATGTTAATAGGAAACTGATGAAAAAATAGCAACCTTGTCTTTTATTTTCCTTTACAGCTAACAGAGCAAGAAGTAGAGACTATATTGGATAAGGCAATGGTTTTATTTAGGTTTATGCAAGAGAAAGATGTGTTTGAACGTTACTATAAACAGCACTTGGCAAGAAGACTTCTTACAAACAAAAGTGTTTCAGATGACTCTGAGAAGAATATGATATCTAAGTTAAAGGTAAACTAGTTCTGTAAAATCAACACCCTCCTAATAGTTTGTTTCCTTTGTGTCAATTTTTAACTAATATGTAGGTGGTGTAAAACTGCTCACAATAGTCATTCCAGTATCACATTTTAATTCTTACTAAGTTACCAGAATATCTTTCTGTGTGTTAGCAGTAGTTCTGAAACTTTTTCAGACACTGATCCTACTGAGACACAAAATAAAGGGAGCTCCATGCTTTGGAAACTTGCAAATCTAGTTATGTAGATGTAATCTTGTCCGGATGCTATTTAGCAATGCAGCAACTGGACTTGGGTCCTAATTTCTAATTTGGGAACACCTGTATTAGGGATGGAGAAAATGGTACTACAGAGTTAGGCTTCAGGGTAATGAACAGCCCCCTTTCCCACCCCACCTCCTGGTATTTGTGAGATTTAGCAATGTGTGTAATCTGAATCTTATTCCAGACTCTTCCACTGATTCCCTGTAACATTGTGGCAGGGCATTTTAACATTTTTATTTAAATTTGCCCATCTTTAAAATAACTAGATACTTACCTACATCGACATTTTGAGATCCTCTGAAAGGTGCTTCAGTAAGTGCAAAGGATCCTTTCTCCTATATTAATTCCTCTACTTCCTCTATGCCATCCCATACCTGTATTGGGAACAATATTTGTTCACATCCATATTCTCAATACTGGGCAGTTTGGGAAATTTAATTGTTTGTAAGCTTTATTAAATCATATTAGTCATGGGAAATGACAGAAATTCAGAAAACATCATCACTTTTGTCTGGGAATATTCAGTGTCCAATTGCAGAGGTTTAGGTTGCAGATTGCTTTCAAAGTGTGGTACAATAACTTTCCTTTTTGTAGACTGAATGTGGATGTCAATTTACATCTAAACTGGAAGGAATGTTCAGGGATATGAGCATCTCAAACACAACAATGGACGAATTTAGGCAACATCTACAAGCTACAGGGGTAAGAATCTAATCCTAATATCTTGCGTTTATTCTAGCTGTTTGTTGAGCCTGCATTTGAAGAGTCTTGAACAGTAAAACGAATAAGAAAATATTGACATTCTTGCTCTTCACTGATTACCATTGGCAGCTCAAGGTTCTAACAAAACCTCTTAATTAAAGCACTTCAAATTAACCCTAAGTTTATTTGATTTGCAATACCAAGAAGGCCTGACTAAATTAAATGCAGTCTCTTTCCTCTCTTTGTACCCCTCTATTCTACCAACACAGGACTCAGCTGCCTCATACCTAGTGAATCTCACTGTTACTAATCACAGAGATTTTATTTTTTTTTTGAGCTCATATGAATGCTCTTCTGACTGCGGTGCTCAAGGGGCAATATAGAGCAACCCCCTTATCTGAAGTTTTACCCTTGTGGCTCAGGAGATGTCGAATCGCTGCAGCATGTTCTGCTGTATTTCAGGCTATATGTGCAAGTAAGAAACGAAATTATTTGCCCTATGCTGAAGTCCTTGCCTGGAAGATCTGCGGAGGAGTACCTTTGATTCCCCCTGCGGGATTATGACAGAGAACTGTCTGTGGCCAAATATGTGGCCCATGCAGTGATTATGCCATTAGCATAAAGCGAGTATCCTATCGGTGAATTACCTTGAGCCATAATTCCTACAGATTATTGTTATTGCTATTGGTTATTTCTTCTGCAGAGATATTTTGTTACTATGTTTTGTTCTGTTTTTTGTTAGGATTGGCTTGTATGTCTGCAAAAGGCCAATGGCCACGCAATAAACCTCCTACTACTAATTAAAACATATTCTTCCACATTTTCCACCTTGTTTCTGTTGCATATACATTTTGAAAACATTTTTAATAAAAAGATGGGTGCCCATCGTTTAGCACAGAGCTTCATTGCTTTTACTAAGCAATAATTAATTCCTTTCAAAGGACCACTAAATAAAACTTCAATGTCAGAACCAAATTAAATAGTGTATGTGAAAGATCCATCATAAACTAAGATACATAGTATATTTGTGTTTTTAAACCCGTTTATAAATCTGCTCTGGGCAAGATGTGGAATGTTTCAAAGCCAAATTTATTCACTAATAATTGCTCTACCAGCAGGTGGCACACACCTACTTATTATTGAGGAAATTAGCCAGTAAATGTTAAACCTTTAGCTAGTATTCTAACCAATGACAAACTCCACTGTAAAGTTTGTTACCCAAGTTGCCCGTCAAATATTTTACAGCCCTTGTATTTATTGGTTCTTTTAATTTTTATTTGGGAGATTTTGTCACCAACATCCCATATTGGGTCTTTTTTCACTTTTGTTCCGTTCTGGTCAAGCTTTCTTTTTTAGGCATATGGTTGATTTGTAATGTTAGGACTTTGAAAGCTATAGGGCAGAGTTGGGGAACCTCAGGTCTTGGGACCATCATGGCCCATGACATGGTTTTATTTGGCCCCTTTCCAGTTTTTGGATCTGGCCATTGGATTCACTTCCTATCCCCAAGCACTAAGCTCAGGGCAACAAATGAGGGCATGTACAGAAGGAAGAGAATAGATCCATAGCACAGATCCATGATCTATACCTCCTCTTCCTGAGCACACCCCTTCACCATCTGTCCCCAACTTGTACTGACTTTTAAAGTGGCCTGGGAAGGAAAAGGTTCCCCACCCTTGATTAAAGGGTGAAGTTTCTGCTCTCTTGACAGTCAAGATTTTGCATTAGTTCTATCCATTTCGTTGTACATTCAGCATTGCATGGCACCATTTACAAAAATCTTAGTTTTACGTTAAGATGTTGATAGTCCTAATGTTAGTGCAAATCACAGATAGTGCTGTGGTAGGTTAATTAACAAGTTAAGAATTTATAGGAGTTGAGTTTTGGAGAGACTTACTGAAAACTGTGGAATGTTCTTGAGAAATTTGACACATGATCTACAGCAGTTTATTGTGTCTGTGTTTATCTTTTGCTGTCTTCTGTGTCTCAGTAGCTGCTGTGAGTTAATTTTTTCGCTGTTTCTGAAGGATTGGCCCAACAGTGTCATGTTAGACTAATGAGAGTAGACATGTTGGTGGCACCAAATGGCCTTAGACTAGCTTCCAAAGTGCATTAGTATGTTCTCCGTTTCTTCTATGTATGTGTTAAGAATATTATGTAAAGTGCTATTTTGAATATAGGCGTTACGAAATCTATCTTAATTCAATAATAGCATTGTCACCTTTTGTCATGGTTTATGTCAAGGTGTGTGTGTGTTTGTACAGGCAGCATTTTAGGTGTTCGTATTTAATGTAGGATGTCCCAATGATGGGACTTAAACCCAGTGTGCGTTTTTCCTGTTGTTTTTTAAAGATTTTATTCTTGTAGTCTCTCAGATTTGTTATATTTTATTCTTCAATAAAAGAATGTTTCTTCCCTGTAATTCCTGTTGTTTGCTGATATTAATCCTAGCAAATCCATATTTACCCATCCCTCTTCTTTACTGAAGCTGGGAGATACTTTATGTTCAATGCTGTTGAATTCAGCTGAGGCACTTGCTGCCGATTAAACTCCTGTTGAAAATGTGTGCCACCTGTCGTTGACACCATTTAGCAGTTTGGAATTTCAGCTCTAGAGTATTTCCAGCCTATGCAAGTACTTCTGTTAAAAACGACTTTCAGAGAACACAAGCTAGAATCAAGCCGGATTTTTTTGTTTTTTTGTTTTTAAATTTTATTTAAGTTTGCTATAGAACTGACATACATTTGTTACTTTCAGTTATTATTCTTTACATAGGTAAGTTATCTTTTACCGAAATAAGTGCCTGTTAAATGGGTTCCTCTTTGAAAGGTAATGGCAAGAAAAAACTGCCTGGTGTTTAATGTCGAGGTTTCTTGTAACTTTTCCAGGCAAGTACGCAGACTCTTAAATATTTTTACAGTGTTAAACAGTTCAGCATGTACTACTTTCTGTCCAGCTGCCAATGCTAGAAAGAGCTACTTCAAAAGGCAAAAAATGATTCTCTATGCACTGACAGATCACTCTTGATTTGCCGTGGATTTCAGAATTAATTCACCCTAGTACTGAAACCATGTCAAGCTCCCTATAATCTTAAAGTGCCACAAGAGGAACAATGGTGGTACCTTTTTTTTAAAAAAAATTTTGGGCTCTACAACCAATAAAGACGACTACTTTGTCCAGCCTGAAAAGATGGATTTACCATGTGGCTTCTGTAAAACGAAGGTGTAAAATGAAGGTCTAACTGTGATGCACGTACATAATGTGGAATGCTGTCTTGTCTTTAAAGCGGTCTGTCTTTGTGTAGGTCTCATTAGGTGGTGTTGATCTCACAGTCCGGGTTCTCACAACAGGCTACTGGCCTACTCAGTCAGCCACACCAAAGTGCAACATCCCTCCAGCCCCCAGACATGCTTTTGAAATATTTAGAAGGTAGGTATTACTACTTCTTTTTTTTCCTCCTGGAATCAGTTATTTAACCATATTTTTAAACTTTAAGTAAAGTTAAGGCATATTAAAATATTGATTTGGGGTATTCCATTTTTATGAAAGGTAGAACATAGACTTGGATGAGTAAGATTTAATTCTCCTTTTAGGAATAACTGTTTACGCTTTCAAAACTTTCAGGATGGAAGTAAAAAAGTTCTCCATGGCCATCTGAAATGCTATTATTTATTTATATTTATTTATAAAAGCATTTAGTATCCCGCCCCTCCTGCCACAGGCAGCTCAAGCAGCTCACAACAACATAAACTCACAATTAAAATCATAAAACTGTAAAACATTATTACACCCCCTACCCATCTCCCCCGCCAAACACCTGGCGGAATAGCCAGGCCTTACTGCTTCTCCGAAAGGAGGGAAGGTCCGGGGCCAGATGCACTTCCACCAGAAGGGAGTTCCACAACCTCAGCGTGGCTACCAAGAACACCCTCCCGTGTGCGCGCCCCCCCCCCGAAGACTCGGGGGACCACAAGGAGGGTATCCCCTGATGACCACAGGGGCCGTTCCAGTACCCGGGGTTGAGGCAGTCTGGCAGATAGGCAGGGCCCAGACCGTTTAGGACTTTAAAGGTTAAAACCAACCCCTTGAATCTGCTCGGAAGACTGTTGGCAGCCAGTGCAGAGAACGGAGCACTGGTGTGATGTGCTCCTGGTGGCCCAGTCCCACCAAGAGACTGGTCGCCGCATTCTGCACCAGCTGCAGCCGGAGTCCGAAATGTACAGCCTAAGCCTACGTACCAGATGTAATTGGCAAAAGGCACCCCTCGCCACAGCCTCCACCTGAGCATCCAGGTGGAGCTGCGCATCGAGGAGTACCCCCAGACTACGTACCTGGGGAACCAGTGGAGGACAGACCCCATCAATGATGGGTGCCATTAAGTCCGTCGCCTTCCCCTCCAGCATCATCTCCGTCTTGTCGGAATTCAGCTTCAGTCGATTAGCCCTCATCCAATCCCTCACAGCTGTCAGACATCGAATAAGCACGGAGACTGCGGGGTCTGGGTTGGTTAAAAAGGAGAGGTATAGCTGAGTGTCGTCAGCATATTGGTGACACTGTATGCCAAACCTCCTGATTACCTCGCCGAGAGGCTGCATATATACGTTGAACAAGAGGGGGGACAACACCAAACCCTATGGGGCACCACACATGAGGTCTCGGTATGGTGAAAAACAGTCCCCGAGTAACACTCGTTGGGTTCTCCCGGTCAGGAATGAACGGAACCATTCAAGAACAGTCCCTCCCACCCCTGCACATTCCTGCAGGCGTACCACCAACATCTCATGATCAACCGTATCAGAGGCAGCTGACAGATCTAATAGGACCAACAGGGTCAAACGGCCCCTTTCCATCTCTCGGCGCAGATCATCCACCAAGGCCACAAGTGCAGTCTCCGTGCCATAGCTTGGACGAAATTCCGACTGCGAGGGATCAAGATGCCCTTGCAACTGCTGAGCCAGTACCCGCTCAATAACCTTCCCTAAAAAGGGAAGGTTAAAGACAGGTGGATAGCTGGCAAGGGAGTCGACATCAAGCAATGGTTTCTTAAGCAGAGGCTGCACCACTGCCTCTTTGAGACAGCCCGGCACTCTGCCCTCCTGGACGGAGGCATTGACCACCCCTGCCAGCAGCGGCCCCATTGTCTCCTTGGAAGATTTAATTAGCTAAGATGGACACGGATCTCATTCACAAGTGGTAGCCCTAACAGCTCCAAGGGTCTCGAGTGAGTGCGTGTCACCAACTGAAATTGATCCCATAAAACCGGACAAGGCATGACTTCCATAACCTCTGGTACTCCTAGTGTAATAAGTGCAGCGTCTAAATCATAGTGGTGGCTAAACTATACGGGCGCCTCCTGGCAGGTAGACTGGGTAGATGGGTACAGGAAAATAAGATCCTTGGACCCGAGCAAGCAGGATTCCAGGAGGGTAGGTCTACCACCGAGTTATGCTTTGTGCTACATTATCTTGTTGCCAAATATACCACCGCACGGAGGGCATTATATGCTGCCTTTTTCGACCTAAGGGCAGCGTTTGACTCGGTGGATAGACCTATCCTCTGGAAAAGGTTGGTGGAATTAGACATAGACAAAAAGCTGCTCTCATTAATAGTGTCCCTCTGTGCCAACATATCACTTAGGGTCCGCGTCAACCACCAGGGTCATCTTACAGTGCCGATAGACGTACGGGTAGGGGTGCCGCAGGGCTGTGTAATAGCTCCAATTCTGTTTAACATCTACAGCAATGGGATTATAGCACTTATGGCTGATCTAAGATTCCTCCCCCCCCCCCCAGGTAGCCACAAGAATAGTGGGGGCTCTTTTGTATGCGGATGATGTGACATTATTGTCACAAACCCGTATTGGGCTGACCAGGCAGATGAATGCCTTTAGGGCTTTTTGTAAGATGAACAGAATGACCATCAACTTTCTTAAATCTAAGGTGATGGTCTTTTCAGCTAGCCGGCGAAAACACAGATGGAGGCTGGAAGGGCAGGAAATCGAACAAGTCGACAGCTTCAAATATTTAGGACTAACATTCCATAAGTCGGGGCAGTGGGGGGAGCATTTACGACGAGCGGAGTCTTTGGCCAAAGTAGCCTCCCAGAATACTTTGCAGTTTTTCGCTAAGCTGGGTAGACAAGCTGTGAAACCAGCACTAAGGGCCTTTAATAGCAAGGTGAGGGCCCAATCCTCATATGGAGCCGAAATTTGGGCCCCAGATTGCCCAAAAAGAATAAATAACATCCAGACCAAGTTCCTCCAGGCCCTGCTGGTTAGCCCAAGAGGTACCCCATACGCGGCACTCAGGATAGAATTAGGGCAGTGCAGTTGGTACTCTGCCGCAGTGCTAAGAGCACTCAAATTCTGGTGCAAGATGCGGTGGGAGCAAAAATGAGTCCTCCTTCAGAACATCAAGGAGGACATCTTCGTGAGCCCCTGGCAAATCTGGGTGAGAAGATATTTGGCCCAAATTGGGCTATCAGTCCCATACCTCGAGGGTAAGTCCCAGGCGGCAGCCTGGAAAGAAATCAGCCAAAGGGTAGCCGACATAGAGAGGCAAACTGAGGTGGCCAAGATCACCCAATCCCCCCATATGCAGACATATTGTCTGTGGATGCCAGAGAGCGAGGCTATGGCCCCCTACTTAGAAGTTAAGCAATCTTCTAGGGCAAAACAACTGATCCACATGGCCCGTGTCAATGCTCTCCCGACACGGGTCTTTGAGGGGCGTCTAGAGGGAACCCCCTATCTAGAAAGATTGTGCCCTTTTGACAACCAGACTGTGGGTCACGTCGTGATTAGCAGACACCTTTACGATGTCCCTAGAACGAGATATTTGACTGCTACTCTGGATAAACTGGAAGAATGGTCCGAGGTTGCTGCCCTGGAATATTTGTTAAAGAACCCTAAACCCCAGATCCTCAGGGATATGGGGTGTTTTCTATGTCAGGCTATGCGGATCCGGAAAAAGTTCCTTGCTTTTCAACCCATACTCAGTTTTAGGGAACTGTAGGCTCAATTTTTGGTGGGAGGGGCCCTCTGCTGATAAATAGTTAAATTATTTATTTTCAGACAATATGAGATTTCATGCTCATTATGGTGTTTTGTGTGTTTTGATGTTTGTCGTTCGTCGTCTGTTGGGGCTGCGGACAGCAATAACTTCGTTACGCTAATAAATTATTATATTATAAATCATAGTGAATCCGAATGATTTTATTCACAAAATAATTCACAAACCTATCACAGCATGCTGTAGATGACTCCACTCCAAGGTGGAGGGAGGCCGGACTGATCAGCCCCTGTGCCACCTGGAAAAGCTCCATTGGGCGAGATTTTTGCAGATGCTATAAGAGCAGCGAAAAAAACTTTTTTTGCTGCCCTCATAACCTCGACATATGCTCGTAAACTGGCTCTATGCCACGATCTGTCAGCTTCAGTACGATATCGATGCCACCGTCGCTCCAGCCACCACCCTTCTGGCTTCAGCACTCGCAGCTCCTCCGAAAACCACAGGGGCCTGCGGTGCTGTCGCCGGGGCAGCGGACATCTAGGAGCCATCCGTCCAATCAGTGGCCTCAGTCAATAGAGTGTTCCAAAGTGCGATGAGGTCATCAATGAGACGGTCGTCGAGGTCAGAGGGTAACTCCCCGAGGGCCAACCGGAACCATTCCAGTTCCATTAGCCTCCGGGGGCGAACCCTTCAAATTGGCTCCACGCCCTTCTGGGGGCAGATATGTGCTAAGAGAGAGGTCTGTAGGAGATAATGATCCGACCATGACTAGGGCAGCATTGATATCTCCCCCAATAGCAGAACACTCGCCTCCAGGCCAGTGCAAAACATGAGATCGAGAGTATGTTCTTGATGTGTCGGGCCGCTGACCATCTGTGACAGACCCATGGTGGTAATGAGCTCATGCTTCCCCACCGACCCCCTGAGATTGGTGTCGGCATGGATGTTGAGATCCCCCAGACTATTGCCTTTGGGGACCGAAACACCACCCCCACCTCTGCCAGAGCATGTAGAGAAGCTGTCGTACAGGTAGGTGCACGGTATACGAGCAGCACCCCCAAACTGTCCCCTACCAAATCGAACACCAGGTGAAGAGCCTCAATCCCTACAACGGCTTGCACTGGATATCTCCTAATGGACCACCGCTCTCTAAAAATCATAGCCACACACACACACCCAGTCCCTCTGACCGTGGCTGATGCTGCATGGAATATGGAACAAGGTCAGCCAACACAGACCTCGACTCAAGGTCCAGCCAGGGTTCCGTAATGCCCACGAGATCAGCGGCACAATCCAGGACTAGTTCCTGGATAGTTGTTGCTTTGTTAACCACCGACCTCACGTTCAACAGCAGCAGCGAAGGGTTAGGGGTCCTCTGATCTCAATTCCCCTGTCCAGCCGCTAAGGGGTGGGTGAGCGGGACCTGCACCAGGCACCTGTCCCGCTTCACTGATCTTATTACCACCCCATTTAGACCCATATCTCCCGCATCCCATCATGACCCCAATGGCTGCCCCCCCC
>QEPC01000282.1:127161-140454 GCA_003113815.1 Sphenodon punctatus
CCCCCCCCCCCCCCACCCTCATACCCTATATTCCTCCCTCTCACCAAAGGGGTCAGTCCTTGTCCCCTTAACCCAGTCCCCTTGCCCCTCCCCCCATCAGATATTCCATCCCCCCCTTACCGCCTCTGTCCCACTCCCAATTATAAATACATAAAAACACAACACCCCGCCTTTGCCTGCCCGGACTCCGCTAAGGGCCATGTCTAAGGGCCCTTTAGCATGGCCCTTAGGCGCGCTGCCTGTGGCGGGCCGGGTAGCAGTCAGCTTTTTGCCCCGCCGGGCCGGAAGTCCATTGCTGAGCGCCGGCCACGCCCGCTCCTCCAACAGGGGGAGGGAGCGGATGTCACCTGGGCCGGGCAGCTGGGGCCCTGTCAGGGGCCAAAGCCCCTTTTTGGTGGCTGCGGTGGAAGCCGCAGCAACGGCGGCAGCAGCAGCAAGGTGAGGCCCTGGGGGGACGAGGCCCTTCTGGATAAAATGTGCTGTGTCCAAATATACATCACTTATTTTTTATTGTAGATTTTATTTAGCCAAACACAGTGGTAGACAACTGACGCTGCAGCATCACATGGGCTCTGCAGATCTCAATGCTACCTTCTATGGACCTGTTAAAAAGGTAAATGTCAAGGTTCTAAAGAGGTCGTGTTTTGTGATAAGTTATTTTATGCTTGAAAGCCCAAACTGTTTACAAATATGCCTTCACCTGTACAAGATACTGCATCTTTAGCCATGCTTGTGATTCATCATGTATGTTTTAACTACTTTAATACATTCAAAGTGCTTGATACCTAAGACCAGGAGTGCTCTAGGAATGGCCCCTTGGTTGCATGTGGCCTGAGGGGTCCATTGCCTGAAGCCCATACAGAGCCACCATTGCTGCCACAACCCTGGGATCTGCTTGCAGCTGTGAGAAGTGGCGCATACTGCTCTCCTCTGATGGTTTTATTTTGCAACCAATATGGTAGGCAAAATCAAACTGTCAGTTGCCATCAATACAGCCCTGGAAACTACTGCAACAAGTGATGCTGCTAAATTTCCAGATGGTTGGTTGGTGAGTCTGTGGGAAAGCAGGGTTCAAATATTGTGGAATGTGAGCAGTGTGTGAGGGTGTCCAAAAGGGAAATTTTTGTTTGTTTCTCTCAGCGCAGAGTGGGCAGCCTGGACTGATGGGTTGTCTCTCCTCACTTGCAGTAGGCAGGATCGAAGATAGACAGTCTCTGCCAGCAGGGAGGGGCTATCCTCCTGTAGCTCCCCAGTCTGTTCCTACCATGCACAGAGCAGGTGGCCCACTTAGGCCACAGGCTTTTTCTTTTTTTTTTAATTCTTTTTTCTTGGGGTCCACTCCTCTACCCCTCCTTTGAGAATTAGGGACCATTGACTTGTGGCGCACAAACCCAGGGGGATCCTTCCCCTTCCTCCCCAGGCTTAGCTGTTCCAGAAAAGACACCCCCCCTTAAAAGGGGGATGGGGAGTTTGCTCTTGGGGAGCCACTCCTCGGGGAGCCCTCCTCCATGGTTGCGTAGGAGGGAGCTGAGCTGACAGCCTGGAGATTGAAAGGGCACAACTGAGTGCCATGGGGTGTTTGGGAAACCTTTAACATCCTACTGTCTTCGCAAAGGTTCTTCACCAATAAGATGTATGGGAGTAATTGGTCAAAATTTGGAGAGTGGTGTACAGACAATGGGTGTGATGCAGCTGGTGGAAGAGTTGGAGAGGTGCTCAAGTTCCTCCAACCTGGTCTGGAACTAGGGTTACGAGCTAATACTCTGAGCCGCTGTCAGTCTTTTCAATCAAGCATTATTAGCTATGGAGATCATTTTTCCATCTCAACACCTTTGTTCCTCACCTTATGTTTGGCACAATATGGCCTGATGACTGCTGCACCATTAAACCCCAATCACTCACTCACTTTCCATCTCAACACACCCTATACACCCTAAGGGCAGCTAAGCTTATTTGCTCCTGATTCAGCACTGGTTTCCAACTTGGAGGTTGAACATGGTTCTTAGGACTTGCATGGGTTCCACTTTTGAACATCTGTCCCAGGTGTCCCATTGCCCCCCCTCCCTCCCCCATAAAAACCTTATTCCTAGTAGAGGTTACCTTTGCTAGGAGGGTATCCGAATTGGGGGGCCTTTCTTCAGATCTGGAATTGTATATAAAGGGTGGTTCTCAGGCTTGACTCAGCATTTATTCTTAAAATTCTCTCTTTCATAGGGAGAGGAAACTAAATTTACCATCCTTTTGCCCTAATCCTGTAAATCCTAGGGAAAAGGAGTGACATACCCTGGGTGTCCAGAGGGCTATAAATGTGTAACTTTCTAGAACTAGCCCTTTTAGGTGGGATTTGGCCTTATTTATAGGGTGGGATTTGGCCTTATTTATAGCCTTTGGGGCCAGAAGGAAAGGGGGGAAGGTTTTCACGTCCACTCTAGCTAGGTGGCTTAAGACGTGCATATTGGAGGTCTATAAGGTGCCCAAGTTGCAACCAATTCAGCCCTCTTGAATAGACCTTCTCTGGAGGAAATTTGTAGGGCTGCGAAATGGTCCTCAGTGCACTCCTCCTTGAAGCATTAGAGTTGACTCATTAGCATCTGCTGAGGCGGCAGCTTTTGACCATAGGTGCTACAGAGGGTTCTGCAGAATTGAAGCAAATTGGGGCTCCGTTAAGGGCAGGCCTTTCCTTTTTGGACTGAGTGGGAATCTGCACACCCCACCCCACCCCACCCCCACACACACACACACAAACTCCCACCCCATTTGGGAAGACATTGCTTTGGGACACATCAGTCCAGGCTGTTCACTCTGATCTGAAGGAGGGGGGAAATTTCCCTTAGCTGTGAATTCCTGTTCTTTTCTCTAGCAGAGAGGGCAGCCTGGCCCTGCCCGTTATGGATTTCCTTGTTTGACTAGCATAGTTCCCTTGTGGATAAAGGGGGAAGGATTATCTCAGTTTTTCAGAAAAGTTTTTTTGTCACTTTCATGTCCAGTTATTCTTTACTGTTGTAACAGTTGTATTAGTTTATCAGTTTATTAGTTATTTAGCTAGCTTTGACAGTCTCATCCTGGAGAGCTACGGAAGGATAGCCCCTCCTAATGGCAGTGGCTGTCAGTCTTCACTCCTGCCTACTGCAAGTGAGGAGGGGCAAACCCATCAGTCCAGGCTACCCACTCTGTGCTGCGAGAGCAGGAATTCAAAAGTAAGGGAAATTCGCCTTTCTCTGTAGGTGGGTTTGTGAGGGGGGGACTTAATTTAATTAGGGTATGTGACTTGCGGATTTAATGGCATTTGATTTTAATGTGTAAAGATGTAGATGTGGATATTGATCTTGCTTGACTAAACTTAAATATCAAATTGGTGGAAGACTGCTCTGTTAGGGGCAAGGCAGATGTACGTCCAATATTGGAACGGAGTACTTTGTGGCCCGCCCAACAATTTAATTTTAGTTCCCTATATATGATGAGAAATACTTCTGCCAAATCAAAACCAAAAGTAATCAAAGCAGACTTTTTTGTACAATAGATGAGGAAAGTAACTGATATTTGGGAAAGTACCTACTGCACTGAATTGAAGTCCTTACTTATGATGCCATATTTGTGCCTCAAGTTTTAACATAAAAAATTAGGCATCCCTTCACCCTCAAATTCTCTGTATTGAAAATGGAGTCAAAACTCAATGTTAAAATTTATTTAAATTAGATTTGTACAGACCAGCATTAGTATAGGTTTTAATTAGTAAAAGAAAAACCTGACTATGGGCATTTTTACACACACGTTAAAGTTCCGGATTTTTCAATCTTCTGGTGTTACAAGTCCGCAAGTAAGTTCCAGATGCATTTTTCACACACACGCTGCCCTGAGGCAGCCTAAAGTAGTCACAGCTATAGAAGTGACAGGCTGCCATGGAAACCAAGTGACCACAGCTACATGGCGCAAAGCAGTTTACCAGGAGAACCTTTTACACACAAAAGTTCAGGGAGAAGTTCTACGCAGAAGTTTAAAGATCCGGATGTTTAAGATCTGGATGAGTGATTTAGACACACAGAAAGTTCAGGATGTAACCGCAAACATGCAGGAGAAATGTGTGTGTAAAAACACCCTATAATTTAAGAGGATTTTGTAAAGTTTTAAATGAAAACTTTTTTAAAAAGAACACTCTCTACCCTGCATGAAGAGTAGTTGAGCAAGAGGAAAAACCAAGCACATTTAACTATGGCGCTTATAGGTTTAAACTCTCAAATTTAACATTGTGTAAGTGTAGTTCTGTGCTAATTACATAGAAGAATTAATCAGGAGGTGAAACATAATGTTCCTAAAAGTGATTTTTAATTATATTTTTTTTAAAAACAGGAAGATGGCTCAGAGGTTGGTGTAGGAGGTGCCCAAGTAACTGGCTCAAATACACGGAAGCACATATTGCAAGTCTCCACTTTCCAGATGACGATACTAATGCTCTTTAACAACAGAGAAAAGTACACTTTTGAGGTATGAATGATGGTTTTCCCAGCTGTCTTTAAGTACCATTAATCTATTTGTTTTTCTGCAGAATAGATCCTGTGTATTTCCCTTTTTTGGGGTGGCTATAATGTTGCTTTGCGCAGGTTCATACAATACAGGAGCCCTCAGGGAGACAGCCAGTGTGTGAAACTGATGTGACTGCTTGCAGAAAACGAAAGCTAGCCCCTGTCTCTTGCTGTTATTACACGCAGTCATTGCAAGGAAGCTGGAGAAGTGGAGATCACAACAACCCTGCAAAAGACTGAACTATCAATTTTCTACAGACTTGCCTGGAAAACATGCATAGGCCTTGGAACAATGAGTGTATGAGTTCTACTTCTAATATGCCGTCTGCTCTTCTTGTGCTGCTTAGACAAACCTACAGCTGCTGTGGCATGTAATAAGAGTGTAATGTTGTTCTTGTTCTCAAAGCTGAAGCACAGATAAAGGAACTCTCACACATTCACAGCAAAAGCATGTGGCAAATCTGAAAACAAAATCCAGTGCTGTGCTGTGTTGACCAGGGTGGTCAAAAGGTGGCCATGGCTCGTGGCCAGTTTGTGTGGCTCTTGGCCATGGCCAGTCCCAGATTCTGTTCTTTAAGGCCCTATGTCTGACTTAGTTGTACCCAACTCTCAGCAGCTGAATCTCTGCTGTTCCTCAACCTCTGCCGCCAGGACACAGAGCTCTGGTTCCACCAGCCAATCACGAAGCAGAAGAGAATTGAGGGGGTGAGACTCAATGGAGGGTGGAGGAGACTCAACCTGGGAGATAGTTCAAAGGGGCATGCATGCGTGTGTCTTGTGGCTCTTGTCCATATGAATGTTTTGGTATGTGGCACTTGAGTTGGGAACTTTGACTGCCCTAGAAGAAATGGTATCTCTTGCAAACTGCTTCATATCTGTTTCATTATGCCATTTGAAATATGCTAAAAATACCTAATTACCTTTAAATGTTTTAAGAAATAAACAGAAGAGGTGCTATTGAATTATATTCAAAGACAAACCAGTTTCTGGCAACTTCAATTAAGGGTGTCTGAGTTCAGGAACCAACTAGCCACAAAGGCTGTTGGCAGCTTTGTAGTTTGCTAAATCCATGTGTAATCAATGTCTCCTACGTTTCCAACCTTTTAATTAACTATTAAGGCAGCTTCAGAGTTAGTTAAAGCATTCCAGAGTCAAACAGTTCCAGTTTGTTGGTTCAACCTCAGTTCTTCCCCTTGTTCACCTGCCTTGTGAGTCTCTAATTTCATAAACTCGGTCTTTCCCTAGTACAATCTTTCTACAACATTAGCTACACATTTTAATAACTATAAATTAACTGCATTTAGCTTAATTGTTCGTGCAAAATACTAACCTGTGATACCTGATCCACCTCCTGAGTTTAGCATCGGCAAGAGATGGAGTGACCTTACTTGCTGTCCAGGGCATATGCAGGAGCTGTTGGTAGCACTGTGTCCCATACCTTAGCCAGCGTGGCTGTTGGCTGCCTAGGTAGCTGCAGATCAACTGGCGAAGGAACTGTCCCAAGACTCCTCCTGAAGCTGCTTGTTCAGGATCCCATGGCTGAATTGGCACCCTTAGCAGGTGCACACCAAGCAAACAGGGTAACACCTCTGGCTTCTAGCAGGGCCCAAGACACTGGGGCAAGTGGAGGCAGCTGCCATGGGTGGTAGTCATAGGTGCCTATACCGCCTCATCTCTTCATGCATGAGCTACACACATGCTACTCTTATCTGGCTCATGGTTGCCCAGCTAAGTCCCTCTCCTTTCCCGTGCCTCCCGGCAACTGAGCTTTTGCAAAGCTGCAGTGTGTGTGTGGCATTTGATACATGAGATCTAAATGCCAGTGTTCTGTTTATTCCAACCAGAGGCCACTAACCTTGTTTCCTTCACAAAACTAAAACACTCAGAGATGCTGAATGAATTTTACCATTCACTTTACTCAAAACTCTAGCTACAGTACAACATACCATGGCAAAAGAAAGACGGTACCTTAAAATATGAGTTACATAAAAATGTACAGTAGCTACATATTAATAAAGTTCAATAAAATAAATGCAGAACAATCACAAGAGTGTTTTCCTTACAGAAAACCTATTATGATTCCATGAAATAAAAATACACCTTGCAAGGAGGGGCAATCTCAGCAGTTCTGACGGGAAAATCAATCTTTGCCGGTGATCGGTACACTTTTATAATAAATCTTTATCTCAGAAATGTGTCAAGAACTATAAACTAAAGGAATGTTTATAGTTCACATCCCAAGAATATCCAAACAATCTCTCAGGTTTCTGAATTAACATAATGTCCAACCCCTACTGTTCATATAAAGTAATTCCTGGGTAAAGCAACAGTGTCCCATATTCGCCACTCTCCCACTTATGAAATACAAAAGAATATGAGGGCCTTTAGTTCTTCCTTATTACACCAACATCATGCAAATTCATGTCATAATATATATTAAGGCTTTTTTTAAAAGTATACAATCTCTGCAAGAGTGGTGTTCATTCCACCTGGAGTGTTTGATTATCTAGTTAGGAGTGTCAGATCTGCTGCTGACACTCCAATTTTAAGTCAACCAAGCCGCTTCTATTTGTTTGCAGATGTGAAATTTGACACGCATTCTTTGCTTGAGAGTAGTGTTGAGGCCTGATAGTTCAGTAAGCTGTTATAGCAATGCAAAGTATTCTAGATAAGATTTTGCTTTTTAATGAGGGTGAAGAGGTTTGTGTTTGTGCTTTTGTGTGTGGTAGAAGTTTGAACTTAGATATTTTTGTGAGAGGTTTATTTTAACGGAATTTGCACTAGGGAGGCAGAGATTGTGCACATCATAACAGGCAACACAAAATGTTCATTAATTAAACTGCTTAAAGTTGCTTGGATACCAAGATATATCTAGAATGCTAGATTTATTTACTTATTCAAATTTGCCCCCTTCCAACTAACTCGTGCCCAAATTCAAATTTTGATTAGAGTATAAATAATAAACTTGGGATGTTCAAAGTTGTAGAAGACTGAACTCAGGCAATTCATCTTATCTGTGGGGAAGTTATTAAAGAAGGTTGGAGAAGCCTGTGTATCTTAATTCCTTGACTGTGGAGACCTCTCAACCAATGTAAAACCTTACTTGGTGCTCTTCCAGATCTGTTTTAGACAGGAGTGACCACATAAGAGCTGCTGTTATCACTTTTTGCAATTACTGTTGTTCTTTATTTTAATTATGATTTCTCTCAAAGTCTGACACTGTAACAGGGCATGGTCCTGCAGGTTCCACACCAGTCACCATTTTCAACACTTGTTCTGCTCACCAACTTGATCCTTTGTTTGTTTGTTTGTACAAACACTTATATCCCACACCCTCCTGCACACTGGCAGCTCACGGCAGCATACAACATAAAAAACAATAAACAATAAAACCATTAAAACACTACAATATATAAAAATATACAGCATAAAAATATAAAAAAATCAAGCAGCAGCTAAGGCAAATAAAACCCCTCCCCGAAGGCCTAGCGGAACAACCAGGTCTTACAATATCTACGGAAAGTGTGTGGAGTTCCCAACAAACACAAAACACAGTCCAAACAAACACATCTATCCAGCCTCACCAGGCAAGTCAGTCTTTGGCTAAGTAAGGTGAGCTGTCCCTGAGTTCCAGCCCCTTGTCTTTGAGCTCTTGTCCCATTAACCAGACTGTCCTGGTCTCTCACTGGCCAGCTCCAGAAAGTTCCTGCGTGTGTCAGGACCTTGGGCAAGCTTCTGCCTCCTCACTCAACTGTCAGCCCTTGAGGCAATGCCCCCAGCTCTGCCTTCTCCTTTAGTGTTTTCCCATGAGCCCTCCCACTTCTGTAGTTGATGCTCCCAGCTGACTTGTAGATTCCTGTTTTGCCCAGCTGGGAGCAGTCAGCCCATATCAGCCCTTTGTTTAACCCTTAACTACGACTGATGCTTGCCTCTTCTCTGCCCTGCTCCCCTGAGGGTTGCACCCTCAAGCAACCTATCGGGTCCATCCTGGGGCCTGATCCTGCTGGAACTTAGAGAGTCCTTGTTAGTCACCAAGTACCTGGAAGTAAAATGTTGTAGCAATAAAATACATTTGTAAGATAAATGCTTTTAAGCAAACATGTGCCACCTTAGATTTCATACAAAAGCTTAATTGTGGTATCCATAAACTACTTACCAGTCCTAAGAGAATTATGTTGTGCTTAATGCAATACAGCTTTTTTGTGGTTAAGTACTCTGAAGTAGGTGAGAGTGGAGGATGCTCAGAATATAACAGGATCAGACCTTTATTTCAAGCTTAAGGCACTTTTAAAAGTCTACTTAGTAATTACTGACCGATCAAGCTTGTGTGTGTCGATAGTAATTTGCAGTGATACAATAAGATCTGAAACAAATACAGTTTGGCTAATGGGGGCAACAGCACATAAGCCAATCTGTATAATTACAGCTATATTTCATTTTCTGCTTCCATAGTGAGAGTGGTAGTATTTATCTTGGATTCTAACCCTCTGACACTAGACATACAAGTGGCAGGGCATGCTTCTCATTGGCAGGAAAAGATTGTCTGGACTGTTGGCCTCGTAGCAGTCAAGTCATATAACCTAAGCTGCTGCTCTTAGTGGCAGCTTGTACAGTCAAGACCCACTTTCACATTTGGTTTATTGAAGTGATACTGTTTAGATCGGTGCCTTAGGATTTGATTTTATAAGAGACAAAGCTTAGGTAACTGTAACAGACCATAGACTGAAGCTTGGTAAGTAGCATAGGGTGGCACCAGATTAGTTAATTTATTTCAATTAGACTACAAGTCAGCAAATGCCAGCTCTTCTATTGAACCTAATGACATGCCTCTCCAGGTGTGGCCAAAGAAATTAACCACTTACTTAGATGCATGGTAACGTTTCAACAACAACAATGGATGTCATCAAGTGTGTATGGCTTTCTAATCTGTAACCAATTGATATTTACAGTTCAGGAATTTTATAATATAGGGTTGTTCTTGAAGGAACTTAAACATTTGAATTTATTTTTCCAAGTGTTGTTTATATAAACATACATCAATTATCCGCTAGCCAAGCATAAGATATAATTTGCTTTGGGGCTTTCGGGGGCCCAGCGCTATGACAACTCAATCTTCAATTCAAAAAGTATACTCACGAGAGGCAAGTGGATTTCCACAGCCCTGCTTTTAGAGTAGTTGCTTTGTGACACTGTCAGAACTTAGCAAAGCTGACATAAGCAAGCAACTCCAGATTGGCCTTGATTGCTGTTAAAGGAATTGCACCATTGTGTAATGTTGAGTACTATGTATACTGTAATTAGGGACAAAGTATAATTGAGGCCAGTATGTTGTCCACTACTGCTCAGCTACACTAGTTGTACTGCTTTCTTTGTCAGCAGTGTAAGTGTTAAACTTTTTCTTTTTGGTTGGTATTTGTAAACCTTACCCACCTGTACAAAAGAGTACCTTATCATTTCATAAATGCTTGATGTATGTACTTGCATATTGAGCACTTTTTACTTGAAATCAACTTGTGGCAAATTTGCCCGTGTGTGAATGTTAAGCCATCTTACAGGCTTCTAACCACACTGGTTATACATTTCTCATGCTTCTCAAGAACATAAATATCACAAAGTTTGGGGAGGAGAGGGTGAACTTCTAAAGCAGTTGTGTGTACACCTCTTGGGGGGGTGGCTTTGGGTGTATATTCTTTTTTTCTGCACTGTGTGGTACCAAATTGCTCTGCTAATAAATAAACCAACTCACCATAATTGTTCTTTAGGAAATACAGCAGGAAACAGATATCCCAGAAAGAGAGCTTGTTAGAGCCCTACAGTCCCTTGCATGTGACAAGCCAACACAGCGGGTTCTCACAAAAGAGCCTAAATCAAAAGAAATAGAAAATGGTCATATATTTACAGTGAATGACCAGTTCACATCCAAACTGCACAGAGTCAAGATTCAGACGGGTAAGTGCTGCTTCATCCTCAACCTATGTCTTAAGTTTTATGAATGTGTAGATCCTGCATTGAGTTTAATACAGCTAAGGGAAAAACAGTAATCAATACAGTATATTGCTGTCAAAGGCTAGTAGCCGGAAATCTTTACTATTGGCAATAGATTCTTCATTCTTTACCTTTTATTTGCATATAAATACACAGCTGTGGCTCTGTTCATTTTTACATTATGTTCTGTTTTACAACCCTGTTATATTCAGCAGTATTTGTTTAATTCTGGGGGCTGGGTTACAGTAAGGTGCAGGTTTTTTGGGGAAAGGGGGAGAGGTTGACAGAGGATTTAGAAAAAAACTACTACCAAAAAATGGAGAGCATTTATATTGGAGACCAGGGGAAATAGTAACCAGAAACAGTAGTCCTGGGGAAGAGAACAAAGACAAGCAGAAAGTTGTGGCAGAAAAGGCACAAAATCCAGAAGATGACCAATGGGACGAGGTGGCTTAATGCCTTTCTGGTTGGTCCTGGCCCAACATTGTCTATGCCTTTGTAACCTTGAGACTAAATGACTGCGCTTTATGCAGGGCTACCCTTAATGACTGGAACCTGCTGCTGGTGCAGAACACTACAGCCTTAGAAAGGCAAGTCACCAGGAGCACATTTCATTTGTTCTTCAGAGCCTGTACTGGCTTCCAGTAGCTTTTCAGGCACAACTCAAGGTGCTGGTATTGACATATAAAACCTTAAATGGTTTGGCCTCTCCATATCTGAAAAACCACCTCTTCCTCTATGCTCCATTATGACCCCTAAAGTTGACTGGGAGCAGCCTCTTGGTAATTCCATCTATGCACAGAGTTCATGTGATGAAGGCACATAGGGAGATGTTCTTGGGGCAACTACGTAATTCCACAACTTTCTTCCCCTGAATATTTGTCCTTTTTAATATTTTTTTTATATTACTTGCTTTGTACCCTCTGGATAGGGTGGATTATAAGTCTAGAGAAAAGTGAATAATTTGGGGTCTTTAGTCTGTTGTTTTTAAAACACATTCCAAACTAGTTAAATTTTAAGATCATCAACCAAAAGTTAAAAACAAAACAAAAATATACATACAATTATGGGGGAATCATTTCCCTGTTTTCATCATGTTGAATTTCCATAGTGGCACTACTGAAGCAGCTTTCCTGACAAAGGAAATAAAATAAACTACAAAAATTGCATTGCACGCTTATCAAAAAAATAAATCTTGCATCAAGTTCTAAGTTGTATGTGACTTAAACAAAAACATTCACATGTAATCCATACCTGCAGTTTGAGGATGTCTTCTTTTTTTAAAGAGAAAATAACCTGTTAAACCTTAATGTGGACAAAAATAGCAAGTTACACAAGCAGGTTTCAGTACTACTTTAAAACTTTAAATTGACTGTTAACATTGAAAAATGAATATAGACAAAAAAGCAGTGTGCTAATGTGTGTGTTTGCTATGGGCAACTTCCTGTTATAAACCATGCTGTAAAATGTCTTGCACACCATTCTGTTGTTGGTGAATTATACTTCTATATGTTAAACTCATTAGATTAAATAATTTCAGTCGTGTTTAAGGTATTTCTCCTTCTCTTTTAGTTGCTGCCAAACAAGGGGAATCAGATCCTGAAAGGAAAGAAACGAGGCAGAAAGTAGATGACGATAGAAAACATGAGATAGAGGCTGCTATAGTGCGGATAATGAAATCTAGAAAGAAGATGCAACACAACGTGCTAGTAGCAGAGGTAATCTTCAGACACTGGCATGGGGTTAGGGTAGAGTATGCACTAGAGATTTCTCTCCGGTTTCTCTCTTATTTGATTTTCAGCAATTAGAATCTAATCTGTATAGACCTGGATTAATTTATTGTACAGTGTTCGAATATCTCCTATGTGGAGGAAATATTTACTCGTTTTACCAACTCCTTAAAACCTTTTTCTGTGTCAGTGAAGGACTTAAATTACAGAGGGATGTGCATCATGAATCAGAGTTAGAAATAAATTAACTAAATACAAAACCTCTCGATTTCAAAACAGTTAAGCTAAGACATTGACATAAAACATCAGAAATGTATGCATGCAACAGACCAAAACCAAACACCACAAAACAAGGAAATAACCAGTTAAGCACTCCACCACAACAGTCATTTACAAATACTAATGTGTACTACAACCAATACGCACATACTTTATGGGATCACTTTCAGTCGGTGACACCCGCCGATGTGGTGGAGGTGCTTGGGGCTGTTCAAGCCACCTCTTGTGAATTAGACCCGTGCCCGTTCTGGCTGGTTAAGAGCTGCCGGGAGACACGGGCCGGTGCTGGCCAGGGTAGTCAACGCCTCCCTGTGGGAGGGCAGAGTGCCAAGCTGTCTCAAAGAGGCGGTGGTGCAGCCTCTGCTCAAGAAACCATTGCTTGATGCTGACTCCCCTGCCAGCTACCGGCCTGTTTCTAACCTTCCCTTTTTAGGGAAGGTTATTGAACGAGTAGTGGCTCAGCAGCTCCGGGGGCATCTGGACCGTGTCGGTTATCTGGATCCTTCGCAATCTGGCTTTCGTCCAGGGCATGGCACTGAGACAGTGCTTGTGGCCTTGGTAGATGATCTTCGCTGAGAAAAGGATCGGGGTCGATCGACCCTGTTGGTCCTTTTAGATCTTTCGGTAGCATTTGACACTGTTGACCACGAGATGTTGGTGGCACGCCTGCAGGACAGTGCAGGGGTGGGAGGGACCATTCTTGAGTGGTTCAGCTCATTCCTGACCAGGAGAACTCAGTGGGTGGTACCCGGTGATTATTTTTCATCTTACCGAGACCT
>QEPC01000282.1:144285-167406 GCA_003113815.1 Sphenodon punctatus
ATCCCTACTGATACTCTCCATCCAGTACAGTCTGTTACCTAAGGTGTACTCATATTCCCACCACGTGGACCAACCAGCCATCATTCTCAATGTAGCCAAGCCAAGCGCGTGCACCTGGGACCTCGCATCCTTGTGAATGTTACACTCCTTTTCTCTCCATCTGTTCCCCTTCCTTCGCCTCCCCCTCCCCCCCCCTCTCGTCTCTCAGATTGTAAGCCCTAGGGCAGGGACCATGTCTATTCAATTACTTTGTAAAGCGCCAAGTACATTGCTGGCACTATATAAATGTTGATAATAATAATAATAATACCATGAGACAAGTATTCAAAGAGGAAAAAACTCCTCCCCACCCACAAAAAAGGTACTTGCTAGAGAAACTACTAACTAGGCCAAAACATACCTTCAAAACACACAAACAAAAAAGTCATACATGTGACATAATACTTTAACCTACTTTAACCTAACTTTAACACAATCCCCTACATTGTACTTGTATGTGGCTAGATGTTGGCTGTCTTGTAGACTTGTTAACATTTTTTTTAAAAAGGACTCCAGAGGTGACCTGGGAAACTAGAGACTAGTGAGCCTAATGTCAGTGACTGGCAACCTGCTGGAGACAGAATTATTGGGCTTATCAAGTCAAGTCATATTTATTTAGCGTGGCCAAAGGCCATTGCTCATCAAAGTAAAAATAACAAGTCAATCCAGGCTAATACATAAAAGGACAAAAATCACACATTCTAAACTTACAAATTTACAGAAATCAAGGGGGTACATACCAATACGCCTCGTAAGGCAAATAAATACCTCAAACGAAGAGGAGAACCATGACTCATAACAAAATACAGTGTACAACTGCAACAAAACAAGACAAAAAACAGAACACAGCAGAATCTCCTACAACCCCCTTTGGACTAATAATAATCCCAAGACAAAAGTACATCAGGCGTTCCCATACCCAAGGGGCACACTTTTTATCACAAGATCAGCTTATAGAAGTATTCCCAATAGCCAGCTCTATACCACACAATTTGTACCCCGAAATTGGAGAAAGTTATTCCTCATCACAAAGGCCTGAAGGAGAAATTTGGCCACTCCTGCAGTAATCTCGGGAGAACTCTCCCAGTAAATATTTTTCCAGTTCAAAAGTGGTTCTTCCTGGGAGTTTCCTTAAGAAATCCCCTAAACAGCACTCCCTTAAGGATTCGTACAGCCTACAGTGAATCAAAATATACCCTACTGCCTCAATTTCAGCATTGTCAAAAGGGCAAAGTCGAAGATAAAAGGGAGTAGCCAAAAAGCGTCCCTCCAACAGCTTAGTCGGAAGGGTATTAACCCTAGCCACAAAAAAAGGGACCTTTCTTCGAATGATGTAAGAGAAGGTAAATAAGAAGCCAAAGTTCCTTTACATGGAGCTAAACAAGAATAATTGCTCAAGGACTGAAATTCTGTAACTGTAGCCAAATCTCCCTGCCTATCTAGAACCTCCAAGTGTACCAATACTTCAGTCTTGACCGCTTTGAAAGTTTTAGTTAATAAATAAGAAGCTGAGAATCCTATTCGATTTAGCGTATCCAACAACTTCATCCTCCAGGGGCTCTGATAACTATCTTGTTGGAAATATTCCAATAAACCTCCCGGGGAGTAATTAACAGTCCTCAGCCATAATGTTAATACTTGCTTTAATACCAAACATCTCAGAGAATATTGGCCCAGTTCCAGCCTCAAGGCAGCCACAGGTATACAACTTATAGCTTTCAGTAACGCTCTAAAAATTTTATTCTGTACAAGCTCAAGCCTATGTTCCATAGAAATGGCCCATACAGCAGTTGCGTAACCACCTTGGCCATAAAAACTCTTAAGGCTGGCATTATAACCCCCTTTTTGTTAACTGCAGAGGGGCCCTTAGCTCTTAATATGGTCTAGATGATAATTCCACCCCCCTTTAACAGAAAAAAACAATCCCAAATATTTATACCATCTGACCTGCTCAATCGGATGGTCCTTGATATACCAATCAAATTTATGGGAGACTTTGGAGAACACCACTACTTTAGATTTATTATAATTTAATTCAAGATGATTGGAATCACAATAATTAGCAAGAGCAGCTAATTGTCTATTAAGGCCCAAATGAGTCTCTGACAGCAGCACCGCATCATCTGCATATAACATGCAGCCTATATGGTGAAGAGCCAATTTAGGTGGAAAAAATTTCAGATCTGCCATAATAGGGATAAGATCGTTTATAAAAATAACAAACAACAAATGGGCCAATAAACATCCCTGTCTAACACCAGAGGAGGAAATAATCTCCTTGGAGAGAATTAATTGTAGTGTTTGCATATAAAGCCCTATATTGCGCTTATTGATAACCTTAAAGAGATGACAGATATGATAGATGTTTATAAAATCATGAGTGGCATTGAACAAGTAAAGAGGAATTTATTTACCCCCCCTCAAACAGTACTAGAACACTCCATGAAACTAATCGGCAGCAGATTTAAAAGAAACGTTTATTTTTTTCATTCAGTGCACAATTAACTTGTGCAACTTGTTGCCAGAGGAAGTGGTCAAGGCCAGTTAGCTCAGCTGGATTTAAAAAGGGGTTGGATAAGTTATTGGAAGATGGGTCCAAGGAGGCTATTAGCCAAATAAGCCAGGAATTTGCAACCTCCCGACTGCTGGGAGCTGGGAATGAACAGCAGGGACTAGATCACTCCATTATAACGTGTTGGGTACTTCTCTGAAGTAACGGAAAGTGGCCTCTGTCAGAAACAGGATGCTGGGTTCAAATGGACTGATCTGATGCAGTATGGCACTTTTTATGGTCTTTAAAAGGAGCCTTCCGTGAGGAAAATACTGCTGCTGTCTGGAAACTTCATATTTAGTACTAGATAGCATGTGACTTTTAAATGATGACTTCTACAACAGGGTACAAACTGAGGGGATTCTTGCACGATGACCCTATTGGGGCATAACACTAAAATCTTGAATCCTGCCAAGAGGCAAACAGTCATTGAAGAAACTGTATTGTAGGGGAGCAGGTGGAACTTGGTCGGGGGGGGTCCCCCCAACCTGTTTTTGGTGCTGTTAAATGCAAGGTTGGTGGCGAATAAGGCAACAATGGTCCAGGAAGTAGCCCTGGACTATGCCGCCGATCTCTCATGTATTACAGAAACCTTGGCTGGACAATGAATCGGGGCCTGTTTTGGCTGATCTTGTTCCAGCCGGGTATTCCGTGCAGCACCAGCTGCGGTCAGAGGGACTGGGGGGCGGTGTAGCTATGATTCTTAAAGAGGGTTGGTCTGTGAGGAGGTATCCAGTGCGATCCATGGTAGGCACTGAGGGTCTCCACCTTGTGTTTGATTTGGCAGGGGACAGTTTGGGAGTGCTGCTGGTATGCCGTGCACCTACCAGTATGGAGGCCTCCCTGCATGCTCTGGCAGAGGCAGTGTCGGAGGTAGTGTTACGGTCCCCAGAGACGATAGTCTTGGGGGACCTCAACATTCACACCAACGCTGTTCTCGGGGGAGCCGAGCATGAGTTCATGGCCACCATGGCAACCATGGGTCTGTCCCAGAGGGTCAATGGCCCGACACATCTTGGAGGACATTCCTTGGACCACATTCCTTGGACCTCATGTTTTGCACTGGCCTTGAGGCGGGTGCTCCGTTAATGGGAGACATATCAACTGTGCCCTTGTCATGGACGGATCATTACCTCCTGCAGACCTCCCTTCTAGCACATGTCCACCCCCAGAAGGGTGTGGAACCTATTAGGATGGTCCGTCCCCGGAGGCTGTTGGACCCATTGCAGTTTCTAGGCACTCTGGAGGAGATCCCCTCTGACCTTGACAACCGTCTCATCGATGACCTCGTTAGGTTGTGGAACAGCTTGCTGACGGAGGCCATTGATCAGACGGCTCCCAGGCGGAGGCTCCACAGACCTCCTTGGTTCTCTGAGGAGCTGTGGATGCTGAAGCAAGATGGGTGACGGTGGCATCATTCTCGTACTGAAGCTGACAGATTGCGACATAGAGCTAATTTACGAGGCTCTATCCGTGGCTATGCGGGCAGCGAAGAGGGAGTTCTTTGCTGCCCTTATAGCATCAGCTAAATCCTGCCCAGCTGAGCTGTTCTGGGTTGTGAGGGGGCTGGTCAGTCCGGCCTCCCTCAACCCTGGAGTAGAGTCATCGTCTGCCCGTTGTGACATTTTTGCGGATTATTTTGCAGATAAAATCACTCGTATTCACCATGACCTCGATGCCACAATTAATACAGTGGAGGAGGTAGAGGTTGTAGAAGCCCCGACTTATCCAATTTTGTAGGATCAATTTCAGTCCGTTACGCCTGCAGACGTGGTGGGTGTGCTTGGGGCAGTTCAAGCGAATTAGAACCGTGCCCATCCTGGCTGGATAAGAGCTGCTGGGAGATAATGGGGCCATTGCTGGCCGGGGTGGTCAACGCCTCCCTTTGGGAGGGCAGAGTGCCAGGCTGCCTTAAGGAGGCGGTGGTGCGGCCTCTGTTCAAGAAACCATCGCTTGACATTGACTCCCCTGCCAGCTAATGGCCTGTCTCTAACCTTTCCTTTTTAGTGAAGGTTATTGAATGGGTAGTGGCTTGAGAACTCCAGAAGCATCTTGACCACGTCTGTTATCTTGAGCCTTCTCAGTCTGGCTTTCGTCCGGGTCATGGCACTGAGACAGCACTTGTGGCTTTGGTGGATGATCTCTGCCGTGAGAAGGATCGGGGTCGTTCGACCATATTGGTCCTGTTAGATCTTTCGGCAGCATTTGATACCGTTGACCATGCGATGTTGGTGACGTGCCTGCGGGACAGTGCAGGGGTGTGCGGGATCATTCTTGAATGGTTTCGCTCATTCCTGACCGGGAGAACTAGGCGAGTGGTGCTCAGTGACTGTTCTTCATCCTACCGAGACCTTTCGTGTGGGGTTCCGCAGGGTTCTGTTTTGTCCCATCTCCTGTTCAACGTGTATATGCAGCCGCTTGGCGAGGTGATCAGAGGGTTCAGGGTGGGGTGTCATCAGTATGCAGATGACACCCAACTGTATCTCTCATTTTCGACCGACCCAGGCCCGGCAGTCACGGTGCTTACCCGGTGTTTGGCAGCTGTGGGGGATTGGATGAGGGCTAACCGACTGCGACTGAATCCTGACAAGACGGAGGTGAAGTTAGTGGGTAAGTCGGTGGTAGTAACAGCTCCTTTGGTTGATGGGATCTGTCCTCCGCTGACTTCCCAGGTACGGAACCTAGGGGTGCTCCTCGATGCGCAGCTCCGCCTGGATTTCCAGGTGGAGGCTGTGGTGAGGAGTGCCTTCCGCCAGTTACATCTGGTGGGGCTACTTCAGCCGTTGGTTTCGGTTCCTGACCTGGTCACGATCATCCATGCTTTTATTATATCTCGGCTGGACTACTGTAACGTGCGCTACGTGGGGCTACCTATGGTGGCAGCTCGGAAGCTGCAGCTAGTGCAGAATGCGGCGGCCCAGCTCTTGGTGGGACTGGACCGCGGGGAGCACATTACACCAGTGCTCCGATCTCTGCACTGGCTGCCAGTAGTCTTCTGGGCCCGATTCAAAGTGTTGATTTTGACCTATAAAGCCTTACATGGCCTGGGCCCTGCCTATTTGCAAGATCGTCTCACTCCCTGGGTTCTGGGCTGGTCCATGCAATCCAGGGGCACCGTGCTGGCTTCCCCCGAATTTCCCGCGGGACCACGCAGAATGGGGCGTTCTCGGTGGCAGCGCCGCGCCTTTGGAACTGCCTCCCAGTGGGGACCCGTCTGGCCCTGGACCTTCCAGCCTTTCGTAGGAACTGTAAGACCTGGCTGTTCCATCAGGCGTTTGGTGAGGGAGAGGGTTACGGGTGGGGAGGGGGTGGCGAGACTGGTGAGGGTTGGGGTCTGTTTTTGTTCCTTTTTTATCATTGTTGTTGTTATTGTTGTATGATGTTTTAATTTGTTTTATGATATTTTGTATTTGTATTGGTGGTGTTAGCCGCCCCAGGCTGCCTGTGGCAGGAGGGACAGGGTATAAAATTCTTAAAATAAATAAATAAAATATGTTCATCTCAGCATTATATGCTTGGATTAGATTTTGACTGTGAAAGAATGCATGTATGACACTGACCACTTGCTCTGAAGCCTGTATTAGGTTTTAGTTTTTCTAAAGTGCCAGTTAATAAATATTTTTATTTATTTTATTGATTTATTTTAACAAATTTACTACCTCGCCCCTCCCACAAAGCGGCTCGGCGTGGCTTACAACCATAAAATATTTAAAAACATTAAAATATCATACTAGGAGGAATAAAAACAGATCCCAACCCCCCAAGGGGCTTAACTTACTAAGTTTAACTTACTAATCATATACAGATTAAAGGCTGCTTTCAACTTAATTCAGCAAATAAAGTTTTACGATGATCTGTGTGAACTTGATGCATTGCCCAACATTTCAGATAATGTACTATATTAATATATAATACTTTGTGTTGCAGGTAACTCAGCAGCTGAAAGCCCGATTCTTACCAAGTCCAGTTGTTATTAAAAAACGTATTGAAGGACTTATTGAGCGAGAATATTTGGCACGAACACCTGAGGATCGCAAAGTATACACTTACGTAGCATAAAATGCATTCAGCAAATTTGATTTATTCTTGGACTATACTCTTCGCATGAACTGAGAAGTTCTTTTAAATCATTAAAATATTAAGACAACCATCTCTTCTATTAAATTACAATACATGTTCTAGACCATTCAGATCAAACCTTTACTCCTTTTGCGAGTTTTCGACATCACTTGATTGAGCTTCAGGCTTTTCAACGTTATCCCTGTAGAGATCATCCTTACAGTTCGTCGGGAAAATGTGAATGTGCCGCGTTTTTGTTTTCAATACTGTATGAAAACAGGAAAAATAAAACAAATTTAGAAAAATACAGCTCATTAAAAAAATAAAAATTGTTGGAATTTCATTTCCCCAGATCTTCACAGTGTTGATGTAAATGTGTTTCTGTAGTGTTGCTTAGCACTTTGCGCATTGTATAAGTTGGGTTAAAAGAAAAACACAACTGGTAAGACACAATTCCCAGTTATATTGCTCTGCTTCAGACGTTTCTTTAACTAGCCATGTTTAATTTAAAGATTTGGTAAGTTTTTCAAGACCCAAGAATACAAGTTTAGCATGCCTTACTTCTACAGCTGCACTCTTGTTCGAGAAAATATGATCAGAAACCTTCTTTGGGCTCAGTACAGAGTGTAAAATAATTTGGCTTTTCCCTTCTGTAATTTGAGTTTCTACAGATTACGTTCTTTATTAATTAGGTTTGTTCTGGTTTCTTTATAGGAAAAAGGAAAAATTTTAGTGTGTATAAACTGTATAATAACTTTTGCTATTGTACTCACTGCTGATAGTGGATTGTACAGGGCAATGTTTTTATTTCACTTAATGTAGACAAAACAAATTTAAAAATAAATGGATTTAGTGTACACAGACCACTAATTCAAGTGTATTAGAATATAGGGACAGCAGTTTGTTGAACAACATGCTGCCCTTGGCAAAGCATGCCAACCTACACTGTTCATAAACCTGGCAGAGGGGTTTACAGCCATTGAGTTTCTCACCTTTAAAGTACATATTTCAGGAGATTTAAGTGAAGCCATTGTGCACTATTAATTTACTGTTTTAAAATGCAGTCTAAAGATGCAATAAATATTGTTACTTTAATCATAATGAAATCTTCAGTTCTTACAGCAAAACTTTTTCCCTTCTTTCCTGTGTTTCAGTAGTGGGTTTCAGAACATGAAATTCAGGGACATGGTTGCTAAATCAGTATTTTACTGTTGAGGATTTGCATTGTACAGGGAACTCATGTTGTGTTTGACATCAGAAAGTTTACTTTACACAGCTTCTCTGCTGCAAACTATGGCTCTTTACCTCAATGTTCTGTTATAAGTTCTTTTTTAATTATGCTTTGCTTTCATCATATACTTCCAACTTGTCTTGGGAACTGATTGCTTGCAATTTAGGCTGCATATAGGAGTACAAGCCACTGGTCACTAAGCACGAAGGCGTAACTTGGATATATTTAATTGAATATATTTAGCTGTATCAGGAGGAGGATTCAGTTATATCGTAAAACCTTATACTTTAGGATGTAGAACAAAATTTCAGCAGTGGTTAGATATGCTATATAACAGGCATTTTAGCAAAAATTTCTCATATCTTCCTGGGCAGCAGTCCTATATCAGGTCCTTATAGTCAGGCACCTCTGCCTGTTGCAGGCTAAAGGGGAGCTCTCTCTAGTCTATAAAGACGTTCATATTGTGATGCATTACTTTGTGTCCACATTGTTCTACTGAAATTTCCATGTGTACCAGGCTTAAAACATTTAATCTTAAATAGTTCACAGTTTAGACAATCTGCTCTAAGCTAAAAAGCATTGGACCTCCAAGAGCCACATAATTTACAGTTGACCTAGCCAAATGTTCAAAATGAAAGAACCCTAAGTCTGGACACCCTCTTTTACTATGCTATCTTGATCTGTGGCATCAATCATATCAAAGATCTATTTTGTAGTAATGAGGGCAATATTTGAGTTCCTGAACTGCATTAAGCAATGTGACTGTGACATCTGTTATGTGGTTTACCCATACCTGTGTGTTTATAGGTAATAATTTCCAATATATGCATTTTAAAGGCTTCTAAGGATTTTATTCTATAAATGCAGCAGCTTTTCATGAGGGTTTTTTAAACATAGTACACATCCTAAATAAGAGATGCCAAAACTGCTTCACAGTGTCATGAAGGCTAAACAGACCAGAAAGGCATGGAAAAAAACTGCTTTTTCCCATTGTGTTTGAGACAAAGTACCGATTAAAAATTGGCATGAATGGGTTTCTTTTAATAAAAAAAAGCAAGCTAGCTAATTAATATCATTGATGTGATAAGAGATGAAGAAAAGAAGAAAGTCCTTGGGAAAAAAAGGTTTACTAATCTTTTGAAGGAGAAAAGACATTTTCTATTTTTAAAATGGCTAGTGTTATTTTTTAAATTAAAGCAGGGGATTACCTAGATGTATCATGATGAAAACATTTAAGCTGAACAAGCGTGTTGGGGAGGGGATGTGTGGACAGCGCATCCCGGCCCCTGCCCAGAAATGTTCCGACCACCAGCTGGAGTTAGGTAGAGCAGGCCATCGTACGTGACGGCCCACTCTACCATCGTCTGGGGATGGCTTCCCCGGACCGTGGCAGGGCTTACTCCAGAGTGTGCATTGGCAGGGAGCCAAGCGCAAAGCTGGAGTTAATTCTGTCATGGTCTGGGACCTATTTGTTCCCGTCCGCAGTAAACATCTGGCGGGTGGGAACAAGCATGACACCACCATGGGTAACCATGTCATGGTAAAACATGGCAACCCATAGTAGCATCACGTTTGAAAATACCTGGTAATACAACTATAAGTGATTTTTTTAGTAAAAGCTGTATAACCCTCCTGCCATTCTTTCTGATTTTTATCAAGATAGTTCCTGTAGGAATCACAATTGCATCTTCCAGAGATTACACAGCTGCCTACAAGATGTGGAATATGAATCTTAATACTTTTGTGGTTAACTTCATTAGCTGTTCAATCTCATTAAAGGTAGAAAGGTTTTTTTAATATGAACTTTGTAATTTTTGTTTTAAAGTCCTAGGCCAACATTTTCAAAATAGTTAATAAATCCTGACTCTAAAATGTTAAGTACCTCTGAAAAACCCTTCTTACAACTTCATTATTCAATCTCATAAATTTTGTAGTTAAGGATGCTAAACTCTCCCTACAAACTCATAAAATGCAACAAAAATTGCAAATCGTATCTGTTAACTACCCTAGCTTCCTCTTCCAACTCCAATCCCCTTCCTTCCACATAGGGTGATTTCAGACGTGACGGGGCGGCATTCGCCCTGTCACGGAAACAACCCTGAGATTCCCCACCAGGATCACTCCAGCACGGCCAACAGACATGACGGGATCCCGGCAGGGAATCGGGGAGGGGGCGGGACCACGCGGTGCAACATGTGGCCGCACGCCCCTGCTCCACCACCGCCCGCCCTCTGGGGAGCCGGGCGGGCGCCGCGGCCAATGCGGCCACAGCGCCCGCCCAAAATGACCACGGCCCGGAATCCCGGTGGGGATTCAGGGCCATGATCGCCATCCAGACATGATGGGCCCCTTCATCCCCACCGGGAATCACATTTACCATGCGATCGGCACCAGCCCCGGTAGTGAACGAGATTGCCCGCCCAAAATGACCACGGCCCGGAATCCCGGTGGGGATTCCGGGCCATGATCGCCATCCAGACATGATGGGCCCCTTCATCCCCACCGGGAATCACATTTACCATGCGATCGGCACCAGCCCCGCCATACCAGCCGATCGCGTAGTGAACGAGATTCCCAGCGGGGATTGAGCATGGCTAACATCTGCGGGGGAACTTCCGGTTCCCCAACAGATGTTACGGGACCATTCCCCACCACAGGGAATTTACTGTGGTTGAGTGTGATCTCGTAACGTCTGAAAATACCCATAGTGACACCTTTGGACACTGGGAGCTCTTCCAGTGCGGATGTACTGCCATAAAAATGCTTTGTTCTTGTCCCCATGGCACTTGTACAGTTAACACCGTGCCAACTTGTCCTCTACATGCATGATGCTCCTTATCTTTCTTTCTTGTGTGGCCATCCATCCTACACACCTTAAACGTCCGGTCTTCTCCAAACTTCAGCTTGTTTTTATCCCGGGGTGGGGAACCTTTTCCCTTTCAAGAGTCACTTTGAAAAGTAGTACAATCTTAAAGGGGCGCATAGACGTTGGAGGTGGTTAAGGGGTATGTTTAGGATGAAAAGGGTCCAGACAGTGGATCAGTTCCCTATCCTTCTGCACATACCCTCATTTCTGCTTCCTTTCTCTGAGCTCAGTCTTTCAGTGCTTGGGGTTAGGAGGTGGATCCAAGGGCCAGGGCCAGATGAGTTTGGAGCAGAAAGCTTGGTTCATGAGTGCATTGTGAAGAGTTTAATTATTGCCTATATCCGTTTGTTTGTTTTAAATTTAATGGAGATGTAGAGTTGACACAGCCCTGGCCCTTCAAAGTTACATAACCCTCCCAGGTCATTAGGGGATCTTAAATTGAGAGACTTCTAAGTCAAAGATCATTCTCTAGTTCCTACTTGAAACATGGAGTTCTGTGATGGCTTACTCAGTATTATTGTTTGACTTATGCTTTGAGGGCTAGGGTAACTCTTGTCTTCTGAAGCAACAGCTGTTCAGAAAAGGAATGTGCCAAGAGAGGAGTCCTACATTTTGACTAAAAGTAGCCAAGACTGGGCTGCATCCTGACCCCTAATGGTAGCAACTTGGATTTTTATTCTTGATTGCCTACTTTCATAAGCAACCCCACCTGATAATGACTACCTCTCCAAAAATCTTACCTTAACTATTGTGGGTTACAAGAAAATGTGCCATAAGTGCTAGACTGTCATGGGCCCTAAAGCAAAGGTTGCTGAACTGTCGAGTTGGGATGGTGCTATATGCAGGTGGGGCTGTGATCTGATACAGAACACTGCATTTGATAATCTTTTGAATTAGATGCCATGTTTGTAATTCAACAAAGAATAAAGGAGCAGTTCGACTGACAATAGGACAGCACCTGGGCCTCTCGAGACCTGGAAAAGGCATGTGGCAGACTGGATAGATAAAAGCTAGTGTAGTCAAGCGAATAGGTTGTTGGATTTGGACCTTGGACACCAAGGTTCAAATTCCTTCTGAACCATGAACTCACTGGATCGTCTTAGGCAAAAAGTGCTATAAAATAACACTGCCAAACTGGGGTATAAGCTGTGAGAATCTTTAACGTTTAGCTTGCTGACTTATTTGACATTGTAGAAGCCCCTTTCCTCCCCCCTCAAACACCTGTAGGATACTTGATTTTGTATAAGTAATTTAGATTGTTGATTCAAGTACAATTTAAAATAAAAAATGAAGGTTTATCATAAAATTGTATGGAAATAGGAGGGGTTGGCAGTTTAGAAGGTTCCTGCTGAAATAGTGAAGACTCTCTGCAAGATCACACAACCTTGTTTTGGAGGACATGGGACTGAGTCTGTATAGACAAGGAAGCAACCAAAGAACAGCTGAGCACAACTTGTTTGGGGAAATAGGTTTGTAAGCTAAGCCAATAATTCTCAAACTTTGTTCCTTTCTGATCTTATTTTGAAACTTGTATAGATCACAGACAGCAACAACTACCCACTTACAAAGTCCATGTGTAATTTCAATTAGGATTGACCCCATTGCGGATAGGGACCGCCATCTGGGAACCTCTGCTTTAAGCATCTAGAATATCAGCTGAACTCAGTAGGGAATATAGGTGTTCAGCAACTGTTAAATCTGATCTTACAGGTTCTGCCCTTTTCAATTCCTATTGAACTCTTGCCTCCAACAGTACCTATGCAGCAGGAAAGCTGAGTGAAGTGCACTCTCTGGGATGACTGCCTGTTCCAACAAGTTCATGTAATATTGACAGGGATGGGGTTAAAGGTAAAAAAAATTAGGGGTGTGCATGTCATTTTTGTTGTTACCATAACAATTGTTTTTGTTATAATTGCAATAACAAAAATAGAAATGAAAATGACTGCTTTTTAAATAAAGAGAAAAAATTGAAAAATGTATTTCTGGCTATAACATTTTTTTTTTATTATTCCATTCTTATGACACTTGGGGAGATTGTACCCCCAACAGAGCGCACTTTGGGTAATTTCAGACATTACGATAGCACAGTGAACCTTCTGTGGTGGCCGTGGTACTGTAAAGTCCATAGTGCGTCCCACCACATGTTCACAACCGTGAACACCCAGTGGGAAACACATTGACCACCGTTTTGGACCTCCGGCCACCCAGAGGTCCAGAACCTTGGTTAGCTGGACCATGGTCTGGAATCGGCGGAAAGTAACGTCTGTTGCCTCTGCTGTTTCTGGACCATGGCCCAGACTGCAGTGCGGGATTGACTGCAGTGGCCACGTTGGCCGCTGCCCCTGCCCGTCTTCTGGAGGGTGGGGGCAGCGGCCAACGTGGCCGCTGCGCCCAATCCTGCACTGCAGTCCGGGCCATGGTATAAGCTATAAGTCTCCTGTATCAGCCGGCACGGATCCCAGTGCATGGTTGGATGTTGCAAATGCATGTCTGAAATTACCCTCTGTGTACCAATTTTTGAAAAGGTTAGATAAAGGGAACCAATTTTAGAATCAATTGAATGTTGTGATTTTAAGAAACTCTCCATACACACACATACAACTTTATCTTCCATCTAATTTGCATGAGGGACATAATATTCACAAGTTTCATGTAAATTAGATGGAAGATAAAGAAGTTGTATGTGTGTGTATGGAGAGTTTTCAGAAAGATTGGATAAAGGATCCTGATGGTATAAGACATTAACTTGAAAATACACTTCTAACATTTTTATATTTCATCCTGTTTTCAAGATATTTGGCAGGAATGTGTATCATACCTTCCATACAGGACAATTTGATAAAGGGACCCAATTTTATAAGTAATTGAAGTTGTCCCCTTGAAGACTATTATTCCGATCTTTCTGATATTTGGCAGAGATCATCGTAAAAGTGTGATATACAGCCCTGACAAATTTCATGTAGACTGGTTAGACTACAAAGATGTTACAGGTAGACATACATTTATAAGTTAATTGCTTATACCACCAGGACCCTTTATCCAATCCTTCTGAAAGTTGGCACAGACAGTAAATACGGGCAGGACTATAAATCTGCCAAGCGTCATCTATATTAAACATGAGGCAAAGAAGTTACAGCTAAGAATGTAAATGAATATTTTTGCAACCTAGAATAATGCAACTGCTTATACAAATGAATTCCTATATCCAATTGTTTTGAAATTTGGTACGCTTACTGCCTTCCGTTGGAGGTACAATTCCTCTGTTTCAGCCAAATATAATGAAAAACAAAAATGTTACAGCCAAAAATGTGTTTTCCATGGAAATCAATGGAAAATGAAAACAAAAATGAAAATGAAAATTTGATATTTATGAAAATGACAAATTTAAATGAAAATGAAAAACTTCATGGGCCGCTGCACACCACTAAAATTTATCATGAATAGGGGTTTGTAGTTGTTGTCCTTAGACAATTTACTCCACTCTCCCTCTGCTTAGAAAAGCAACTGTGAGTGCAGCAGTATGGGCACAGGGAAATGATAGAGCCCATCTGTACCTATTCCCCCCCCCCCAGGAGTAGACTTCAGCTTCAAATTGCAGTGTGAGCCTCCATCCACTCTAGGGCACACTGGGACCCATACAGCATCAACTCTCTCAGCCTTGTAGCTTTCAAGGCAAACTTTCCAGAGTGGAACCAATCTGGCCTTAGACCAGTGAAAATGCGCAACCACTAGGCACAGGGGTAGAAGTAGGCATTGGGGCACACTCATGTACTTGATGGGTAAAAACAGATGGACAGCTGTTGGGACTGCTTCCAGGGCAGAAAATTGTGGGCGACATGGTTTGAGTCAGGTTGGGGCACTGAACTGACGTGCTTGTGGCCAGCGAGCTGTCCCGCTAGCCGCACAGCCTAGGTAGGGCCAGGAGTATGGCAAATGTGCGGGTGGCTGGCCCTGCCTGTGCAGTGCTCCTATTGCCCTACCCCCACCATGGCCAATGAAGCACACCCATGGTGGTCTTCAGGCCAGGTATCCTGGGGCACAATAGACGTGCTAGCCTGCTGTAGCCCAGTTGGGCAGGCATTTGCCTGGCCTGTGACCTTGGAGATTTGCTGAGGTTACAGCCCAGGCTGGCCGCCAACACCACCCAGGACAACATCTGGCAGCATCTGCACATAGTTCACAGGCTATAGCGGGCCAAAATCATGTCTGTTTTTATCCTATGTTAATAGAATGGAATCATAGAGTTGGAAAGAATCTCAAGGATCGCCTAGTCCAACCCCCTGCTCCAAAGCAGAATGCTGTTTACTAGAGGTGAATAACTATTTCCCTCTCAGAGATCACCTTGAAAATGTAATTTTCCCTGTGGTGTCCTGCAGGGTTCTATTCTGTCACCCCTCTTGTTCAATGTATATCTGAGGCCCCTGGGCAAGGGGTGGTCATTCAGAGGGTTGGGGTGAGGTGTCATCTATCCTGATGATGCTCAGCTCTGCCTCTTTTTTTTTTTCTTTCAACCCAGGCCTTCATTCTCAGGGTCAGGTCCGGCCGCAGGGTTTGTGAAGCCATGGACGAAGTCTTGGTGTGGGGCCTAATTTGCATAATTAGGCCCCACAAATGTATACATTTACATAATATTTGCTCCCTCTGGACAGGAAGGATTCCCGTTCTCCACCACTCCGAGCAACCATGGAGAAGCATGGCCTTCCCACACTTCTTCCCCCACCCCCAACTTGCCACCCCTTAGCTGCCTTACGTGACCCTCAGCCGAGTGGCCATAGACAAGCATGGCCTCCCAATGCTTCCCCCCCCCCCCAGCCGAGCGTCTACTGCCACTCCCCAGAAGTGGTTCCACTTCAGGAGCAGCCGGGCGGGCAGTGAGGCAATAGATGTAAAGCAATAGATATTGCTTTACATCCCAAATTCCTACCTAAGATAGTATAAGTACGACAGTTGTGAGAATGTGGCCCTTTTTACACGGGCCTCTCCCACCCATGAATATGCAGATTTCTGTGTGTTTGTGGGGGGGGGGAGCCCCGTGTGAACGACGCGGTGCATGTGCCCATGGTGAGTGGGGGTGCATGCGCACCCGTCCAACACACATCCCCACTCACCCCCTCACTTGTCCCTACGCATGGAGGCACCAGGGGAAATGGCGGTTACTCCGTGGGTGTGGATGAGTGGGGGGTGAGTGGGGATGTGTGTGCAGTTGTGTGCATGCCTCGTCCATGCATCAGCGTGCCCACGGACCCCCCCACCTGGTGGAGCCATGTAAAAATAGCATGTCAGGAGCCACTCGAAGATGAACAGAACGTTGCTACCTTGTAAACAAGGTTCTTTGAGATGGCTCTGAACATTCTCACAACACCCACCCTTCAGCCCCGCATGGAATTTTTTCCATATATTCCTAGAAAGGGTTGGAAGGAACTGTCATTCAGAGGGGGAGAGTCAGTGCTATTTATACTGGAGGAGCTCAAGATCATCATATGGTCTGTTTGAATAGAGTGAGCATGCACAACCCACTTCTGGGAATGTTAGGAGCCATCTCGAAGAACCTTCTTTACAAGGTAATAACCTTCTGATCCCTCACATGGGATCAGAAGCAGCTTTATCTCCCAGTCCCATGGGTGGGCTGGAGCACTACTAGGAGGCAGAGGCAGGTGAGGGATGGGGACGGGAGCCAGGGAGGGGAGGCAGAAGCACTTATTGGGAGAGAAGCTGGCTGCAGCCTGCTGCTCAGCCATGCAAGCGTGGGGCCCCAGCTGGCTGTGGGGCCATGTGCAGCCACACATGTGGCACATGCCTGGAGCCGGCCCTGCTCAAGGTGCCTTTCTGCTGTCGGGGACTGGATGAGGTGAGCTAATTGAAGCTGAATCTTGACAAGACTGAAGTGATGATAGTTGGCCGGTCTTGTGACTTTGGAGTGGATTGGGACAGCTGTCATTGATGGGGTTGGCCTCCCTCAGGTTTGCTGTCACAGAGTGCCTTTGGATCCCTCACTGCATCTGGATTGTCAGGTGGATTATCAAGAGGGGTGACCGAATAGAACCCTGCAGGAGACTACAGGGAAAATTACATTTTCAAGGTGATCCCTGAGAGGGAAATAGTGAAAAGTGCTCCTTGTCACAAACTCCATCTGGTGAGGAGGCTGACCTTTTCTTTCTTATTTAGATCTGGCCACTGTCATCCACGCTGTCATCACCTCAAGGCTATATTACTGCAATGCGCTCTATGTAGGGCTGCCCTTGATGACTATTCAGAAGCTGCAGCTGAGTTACCAGAAGTACATTACACCGGTGCTCCAAAGTTTGCACTGGCTGCCTAGAGCTTTCTGGGCACAATGCAAGGTGCTAGTTTCGACCTTTAAAGCCCCAAACCGTCTAGGTTCCAGATATCTGAAGGACCACCTATTCTACCATGTTCCTTTGCAGGCCCTACGGGTGGTTGGGGCTACTCTCCATCACATTCCATCTATTATCCTTGTCTGTGGGGTGGGAGTGCGCAGGAGAGTGATCTTGGTTACTTCCTTTCCCAGGAGGTTCACTTGAGCCCAAGCCTGGCTATCTTCTGGAAGTAGTGCAAAGCTTTTTTATTTGGGAAAGTATTTGTCAGGCATGGATAGGTGGGGTTTGGTTGGGTTTTGGGGTGGGGCTGTGGGGGAGGATGGGGATTTAAGGAGAGGGTGTTTTTATTGTACAATTTTTAGTAGTAGCCATAAAAATTATACACACATAAACATTCATCCAACAATTTATATAGTTACACCAATATAATAAATATAGTAAGAAAAAATACATTCAACTCTCAATTTAAAACAGTTGGTCATGCACGTGCACAGCTAAAAAGGCAAACATTGCCATAGATTTCATAATAAACCTAGAAGGGGAAGCCAACAATATTTCCAGCTTACTACTTATAGGCAGAAACGTTTTATCCCCTGTATTTCAGATAACCCATTGGAGTCAAGTTCAAGTTTAGTTTATTTGGCCGAGCCAATGACTATAGCCAGTCAAATAAATGTAAATACAAAGGAAAATACAAACCGGGCTATGAGCCCTAAGATTATCATACAGCTCTACCAAATAGAGACAGAGTTAAATACAAAAAAGATCCATCATTACAATAAAACCAACAGGCGCAGGCAAGCTCTACATCCTTAATCAAGTTGAGATAGCTCAATCCTAGCTTTACCTTTCATAAACATTTGTCTCATAGAACTCGCATAGACTAAAAATGTAGCCACTGATTGGAGAAAAGCTGGATTGGTTAAAGCATACACCATCAGACTATGGGCCGACCTACCTGGGAAATTCTGTAGGAAAGAGTGCAGATATTTATCCCGCACATTGTCTTACAGATGGCACTCGCAGAGGGCATGCTGTACTGTCTCCACAATTATACCCTCAAAGGGGCATAACCTCTCTAAGAATGGGACACCCTCTCTCCTGCCCTCAAACACTCTAGAGCATAGGGCATTAAATCTCGCACACATAAACAAAAATTTTGCCCTTGGGGAAATAGCAGCACTAAGATAGACAGTCATACACCCTGGGTCTGGTACCAGAAGACGATAGTCTCGAAGGTGCATAGCCGCATTTACTACTGCCAGATCAGACTGTCTGGCAACATCCTTGAGGCGGCCCAACACCTCCCCAAGGCCACTATCAAGGGGCTTACCCAGGACATACTCCAAGGAGAACCCCAGCTTCCCCAGATACTCTTTAATGCTATTAGACCAAGGGTCCTTAAACCCATCCCTATAGGCGTAAGCATCCAGGCCACTACCACTCAGGCTGGCATGCAAAGTACGGAGCCAAAATTTCAATACAAGCCCCTATGCCACTGAATCCCAATCTTGCTGACACACCTCCAGCCTCACCGCAGCCGCTGGGGTACCCCGCGGGGCCCTCAACAGCCTCTGCAAGCATGCATGCTGAATCCCATTAAGGGAATAACTACTCAATGGGACCCAGAGCTCTGCCCCATAGAGCAAAGCCGCCCGTACCTTGGCATTCAAGACCTGGACTGCTAGATCAACTGCCATCCTACCTGTTCTACAGAAGTAGCTAGACAAAGCCAGAGAGGGGCCTTTAGTGGCAGAGGCTGCATGTTTCACCTGTTCAGACCACTTCCCTGATTTATGGAAATAAAGTCCTGAATATTTAAAATATGGGACTTGCTGAATCTGATTATCATCCACCACCCAATGATAGATCTTTCATTTGAGAATACTACAACTTTAGACATCCTGTAGTTCAGCTCCAAATTATTCTCTTTACAATAAACCCCCACAGCCTGTAGTTGCCTGGACGGTCCCACCTTAGTTTGGGACAGAACTACCAGGTCATCCGCATAAAGCAGGCAGCCCAGCGGCCTGTCAGTCAATTTCGGTGGGAAAAAGTTGGATCTAGCCAGCAACGGAGGGACATCATTGATGTAAAGATTAAAGAGGGTGGGGGCAAGGACACATCCCTGTCGCACCCCACAAAAGACATCCACCCTACTCGAAAGATGTCCTTCCTTATCCACGCTAACCCTAAGTGAGGAGTCCAAATGCAAGTTGTACAATAGCATAAGGAGCCTCCTACATTGGAGTCTTAATTTCTCATAGAATCTGCAGTAAAGAATAATGTGCACCACATCTTCTGTCTCTGGACCCACAAGGATATCTACGTTGTACATAGGGAATACGATTGAATCTGCCTTGTGTCACTGCTGACTTTATCTTAGCATAGTGTAGCTTCTACACATTGCCTTATTTGACAATACATAAAGATAAGGCAAAAAGTTAAAAGTGCACTTAAACGAGAATAGCAGGGAGCTACTTTCCATGTTGATATAATAGCTAGATCCTTCTGCCGTGCAATGTCAATCAGCCTTTGCTTGACCAAACTATTTTGTTGCACCAGAGTTTTATCTAGCAAATGCAAAAAAAGAAAATCCTGCTCTAGCTGGGAGTACCAGTATACTCAAGCTGTTCCAATAAACACAAATATAGTAAACTAGAATGATCCAGGGCACATAATTTTATCCAGTATTCTACAATTGCAATAGATAAGCGACTTTACTGAATCCATCCCCGTCTCAGCATGAACAGCTGCCCCAGGTACACTTTTTGGTACTGCTAACAAATATCTAAGGAATTTACTTTGTGCAGTTTCTAAAATACTACTAAATGCAAAAGGCATAATCTCAGCCACATAGAACAACTGGACTTGCAATTTAGCCCTATATATATTTTAACATTGAGGCTAGCATTACATATTTCAAAGTAGCAGCTAGTTTACAAATTCCCTTTGCTGAACAGGTAGCTTTCACAGATAGTTGTGTCCTATGTCTCTGCCACACGCCAGTACTTGCAAAAGTAATTCTCAATTTTAAAAGTTTTTAACTGTTTGGGGTTTTCTTTTCTTTTTTTTCCTTTCTTTTTTTGTTTGTTTGTTCTACTCTGTACAGTTCCTAGCAAAACATATCCCTGTTCTTAGTTTATCTTTTGGTTCCACCTTCTTTTTTCATTGAGGTCAACCAACTTCAGTCCTTTTCACAGAGCATGTCTGGTACGTATGAAGCTGCTGGAATGCAATATGTAACAGGCAACCTGCATAACTTACACAGAACATTTCCATCAACCCTTTAATGCATTTTTACCTTTCAAACATTTATATTTTTGGATGCTAGAATATATTGCTTTGTTCCATATTTGACTCCCTGTGGAATTCCTTGATAATGTTAACGTAGCAATTTGATGATGGTGATCAATGTGTTCTCCAGAGAGAGGCTGTTTTTATGGTGGCAGACACCACCAATTTCACTGACTGCAATTGTTCTATAATGCAATTCGCTGTGAGATCAAAGACAGTATAACTGACAGAAAAATCTTCTCCCATCATAGTATTATGACACAGTCGCATTGGTGGAGAGGTTGATTTCCACACAATCTATTCAAGAATGAATCTACCCAGATGCTCAAAATTGTGCTGAAAAGGAGGTGCACCTTTGTATTTACATTTATTTGACTGGCACCTAGAGCAGTCAATGAAGTGACTTTTTACAAATTCTACCCATATGCCCTGTTTCTGGCACTTAATTTATCTAGTTCACCATCAGAAGAACCCTGTGAGACAGGTCATTATGATTCCCATTTTATAAATGGGAAACTGAGGCTGGGAGATACCCAAGACCACCCAATGAGTTCATGGTGAAAATTAGAACCCTGGTCTCCTAGGTCCAAGTATATCACCTTATTCACTATGCTGCTTTTGATCTGTGGGAAATAAAACTATGAGGATTTAATTGTAATTGTACAGTAGATTTCCAAAGCCAAAAAGAACAAGTGCAGGCATTTTAAAGCAAGAGAAGTGAAAGGGTGATGGAGGGAGCTGTGTTAGCACCAAGATTTCTTTCTTGTTTGAGCATTAACATAATATTCATTCTTCAACATCTCTTTCCTAAGCTTGCATATAAAAGTTACATGCTATGAATTATTTCTGAGCTGTGCTGGCCACTAAACAGGTATTTGTTACTTCAGTTGTTTAGAATTTCAACCCACTTACTCTTAAATGTAATTTGAAACAGGTATTTGCACCAATGGCCATTGGAGGTCACACTGTATTGAGCTGGGCTCACCAGTCAGGCCATTCTAGAAGCAGATGTGTGGGAATAGGCAGAGAATGCCTTTCAAAGCTCAAAATTCTTTAGGACAAAGGACTAATCAGAACCAACTTACATGGTACTTTTTCCTGATGCTTTTTCATCCTTGCATATATTTTGCACCATGGGTACTAATGATACCAAAAATCTTCCCAACATTTCTTCATAGGAGTAGGCCTGAAACAACATGCAGCAATGTCTAACAATTCTGTCGGAAACCTCGCATCCATTGCCATTTTCCAACATGGCATGGACACAGCATCCCCATATTTGTTCCGATGCTTGCTGCTACTTTCCGCTGTTGCCTGTTGCTATTTCTTGGCAACAGAGAAATTGTCAGAAACTATCGCAATTTCCATAAAGTGTCATAAAATGCCGCAAAGTGTCAGAATGTGTCGCTAATGTGTCAAAAAACTGTTGGAAATGTCAGAAAAACTGTTGGAACTGCTGGAAATTTGTCACTATTATCTTAAATGCTGCAGAATACCTGAAACTGTCACAAAATGTTAGATAGTGCTACAAACTGATGGCAAATGCCGTTGGAGCGGTGGCAAGACTGTTGAAACATTGACAATAAACAGCAAATGGCAAACAACACTGCCCCTTCAGGCCTACATGGGAGGCAATTAATTTTCTTAAGTTCCTCATCCAAGACTAGGGCTGTACATTCAAGTTTCAATCAAAACACAAAGAAGCACAAAGACCTTTTGGGCTTCCATAATTGAAACACAAATATCTATTTGGCTGTCTATTGGGGTCGCAAGTTCTTCTGGAAAACATGGTGTCCACGCTCTTAAACTGGGCTCCCAGGGCTACTGCACCTATTAAGCTCAGAGCCAGGCAGCTCTCTGACTCTTGGCTTAGCCGCCGGCTTAGGGAACCTAAGTCCTCCCCATCTGCAGGGGCCACTGCTGTCTCAGAACAGCAGTGTCCAGCGGTGTAGTCAGCCAGCTGAACCAAGGAAACATTGGGAGAAAACAGACATGACACTAACTCCACTTTAACACCATTTTAACATTTCTTATGCATGTTGCAGGGCTGCATTGGTGCCCTATGCTGCCTTGCAACATGCATAAGAAATGTTAATGCGGTGTTAAAGTGGAGTTAGCATCATATCTGTTTTCTCCCCTAAGCTAGCAACATCTCCCCCCGCCCCCCTTTACAGGTGACACTCCTGGACCAACCACATTTCGCATTCCCCCCTCCCCAAGCTAGCAACCTCCCCGACCTAGTCTCATGCTCCCTTTCCCCAAACCAGTGATCCCTTCCCTAAGCCAGCAACCCCCTGTGAACCAGATTCATGCTCTGTTCCTACCTCCTCAAGCTCACAACCTCCCCACCAAGCCAGCCATATTATCCACCCTCCCCCAAACCAACATCCCCCTTCTTAAATTGGTAGTGGACTTAGCAGCAGTCTTAACCATCTTTGGACATGGACGCACTCACGAGCTACCGACCTTTCTCTAACCTTCCCTTTTTAGGGAAGGTTATTGAGCAGGCAGTGGCGATCCAGCTCCAGGCGTATCTAGATGGCATTGGTTTCCTGGACCCTTTTCAATCTGGGTTCTGCCCCGGCTATGACATTGAGATGGTGTTGGTGGCCTTGATCGACAATCTCCGTTGGGAGATGGATGCAGGACGTTCAACATTTCTCATCCTGCTAGATCTCTCGGCCGCTTTTGACACCGTGGACCATGGGCTGCTGTTGAGACGGCTGCATGACCTGGGGGG
>QEPC01000282.1:177740-202089 GCA_003113815.1 Sphenodon punctatus
CCCCCCCCAACACACACGCAGCAGAGGGTGAGGGGGAATTAGTATTTAATGCCCCATGATTCAATTGAAGTTTTGAAATCATGAGATGTAACGGTTAGTCTGGTGATCTGCCTGCTTTTAAACCTGGCAGAGGAGGTGAATATAACCTGCCTAACTGAAATTGCTGGATTAAGTAATGTAATGTCCATCCAATGTTAACCTGGGAGCTCCTTGCTTCTGGATGGGTTATGCCCTGGCTCCGCCTACCGTATCCATGGCTCCGCCCCTAGGCTAGGCTTCACCCCCAGGCCCGCCGTACCCAGTGCCCCTCCAACATCAAAACCCACCAGCCGCCCCTGAAAAAAACAAACTAGGATCCAAAAAAATGGAATTCACTGAAGACAACAAATTCAGACTGTGGGAATGAATGTTTGACATTTCTTTGCAAATCCAGAATATCCTATTTGTTTCAACCCTAGCTGAGGAGTGTCTGCTTTGAGGAGGGCTGGAAAGCTGGGATGGTGCTTAGCAAGGAAGGGATTCTTTTTTCATTCAGCCTCAATGTCAGACAAATGGCCTATTTTTAAATGTGCATTAACGATCACATGGGGCTGTGTATGGAGAGTCCCATTGTCTAGTTTCCTTCCCTGGGGCAGGAGGCAATCCTATAGATTGCTCCTGCTTATAATTTAGTGTAAGAAGAAAGGAAGCTCTTTTTCATTATCTTGCAGTGCTTTATCACTCTCCAGGTGGCTGCACCCCCTCTGCTTCTGGGCTTTCTCCATTTTGCCTCCCTGCAGGAATCCACAGCTGCTGCTGTCCCATCCTAGGATTTACACTCTTGTGATGCCTTCCTGGACCATGCCTCTACTAGCCAGCAGCTGCCACGCAGGGGAGGAGGAGATAAGGGCTAACCACAGCTTCAGTGTGACAAGCAAGAGGAGGCGGGGCCTGGAGGAGAAAGGGTGGAGGGCTTGCGTGCTTCGAGCATTGCACTGCAAGCTGTAGTGCTCTAGGTCGGGTCATGCTGCTGAGAAAGAGCATCCTTCTGCAGAATGCGTGCATGGACTCGGGGCTGGCGCTGCAGGGTAGGTGAGGAGGGGAAGTGCTGTTGGCTCTGGGTACAAGAGTACAAGCTGGTTGCTAATGGGTTTGTTGTTGGTATCCAAGCAGCTCAGCTGCCCTCTCCCTCCCCGGCTAATATACACAAAGTCTAATACAGTTTGAGGGGCCTTCCGTGTCTGTTGCGTTTATGAAGTTTGCAGGTAACTTTCTCCTCCTATGCTGGGTGTTTGTGTTTCCTTTCTATATGCAGTGAGTTGGTCTGGTGAGTGCTTGCAAGCCCCAGGGATCCTGCAGCAGGGGCGATGCGTGCAGCAGACGCAACAAGCTCTAGAGGAGGAGGAGGAGGAGGAGGAGTCCCCTGTGGCTCATTGCTAACTGTCCCAAAGAGCTACTTTGCCGCAGCAACAGGTTTGGGAGCCCTGAACCTCCGAGTTAGGCTGTAAAAGCTTCAGAGCCAACTTGCTCAGTAAAATGCAAGGACACTCCCAGTGCCGAGTAAATAAAGAACGTCTGGAGCGGGAGAGGAAAAAGGAGCTGGAGCATCTTGATTAGTGGAAGTGTCAGTAATCTGATGTCAGAAGGGGTTTGTGAATTGTTCCCAGTGTATTTACAGTGCAAGTCTTTGCCCAACATATGAATCATTTGCCTGAGGGAATATTTTCAATTGAAGTGAGAGCAAATGGCTTAAATATCAGAGCAGATCCATGGGCATGCAGTTGATTTTCAACATTCAAGAAATGGGAGATACCTGCATTAGAGATGGTATTTTCCACACTAGAAAATGCTCCTTCTCCACTCAGGTATTATTATTGTGTTGTGTATTTTTGTCCTCCCTCCGGTCCCACCCCTTCCCTAACCATAAGGCTTTGGGATGAGTTCCCACTGCTGAGAGAGAAAGCCCCAGTATCCATTCACACTGGATCACTTGGCATCTGTTTAGGTTTCACTTAGGCTCACTAAAAAATGGCTTTATTTAAAAGTAGAAAATTGTGGTTTCCTCTTTCCTTCTCTACTCTTCTGACTGTATTGATCATAGTGTAATGTTGGGGGGAGGGGTGGGATGAAGAGCTCTGTTCATGTTTAGGCTCCAGTCTATCCTACCAGGAATGTAAGAGGTTACTACGGTAACTTACACTTATTCATATCCTTTTCGGGGTATTTAAGATATGTGCCCTTTTGACTTGTGCTTAACTTTCCTTGGTCTAGTGCTTCTCTGCACACAGCCTGATGCTGTTGGGTGAACAGAGCTGCAGCCGGCTTGTAAACATGAACAAAGTAACCGGGATCTTCCTGGGTCATTTTGGTAGCATTCTTGACTTGGGCATTCAGAGAATGGGATCCAGTTGGTAACTTGGAAACCACTATAGCAGATGACATACAGTTTCTAAACTAACAAACTGCGGTAATGGGATAGGCTATAGAATTCGGGGTGATGGGGAGCCTATTAGGCAATAATGCTTGAAAGAGAAGTAACCTTTAATTTTCCAAGAAAAAGCAACTTGGGCAAGGCCAAGGGGCTTTGTTACTCATGTTAAATCATCAGACCTATTTTGTAAAGTATGCATTGCAATATGACTAGCAAGCCAAACCTGGACGTGTAATGATATAGCTGCAAAACTAATGCAAATATTGAACTTGATGGTTGTGTTGTCACAGGATGGGTTGTTTATACTGGCAACATCTGTCTTGGTCTATGCAAGTACAGATTACCTTAAAAAGGAGGTATCAAAAAATGGTGGAAATTATAGATGTAAAGAAGTAAGATTCCACAATGCTTTAGTTCCAGCTTTCCCCCCTTTATTTACATGGGGCTGCACTCTGCAGCTATAAACACTATAAGGAGACATTTTGCCAAATCAAAGTTTATTTGCGTGGCCTTTGGCCATTGCAGAAGCAAAAATCACAACAGGAACATATATAACACATTAACACTGAACAAAAACAAATAAACCAATATGTATACAGACTAAACATAATTATACTATTGCGATTAGTCTGTATTGTTTAACAAGAGTAAACCATATTAAATAAAGACTCTAGGATAAATACTGTGTTTCTGCCCCGATGGTAAATAGGGGTTTTGAATTCAAAAAGGCCTGTCTTAGGGCAAATGCTGCCTTAGACTGATAGAAAGGGAATGATACGAGATATACATCCTGCTCTGTGAGTGCAGAGGGAGGCTTATTGCAGATGTTTGTGAAGACATGGTTGGACAAAACTCCAAGAATGCACAGCTATGCATGAGACTTCAAACTCCATGGGCAAGAGGGCAAGAAATCTGCTATTGCATGGGCTAGAAGGGGCAAGGGCATTGGAGACTACTTTTGCCAGGAAATGAGTAATAGCTATGAACAGGTTCTGCTCCTCTTCTGTGGCCAACTAAAGAAAGCCCAATATTGGGCTAAATTAAAACAAAACAACAACAAAAACCATACACCCTGAAATACCAAAATTGAAATTCTGAATTTAGAATTCCAGTTTTTATCAAACAATTCAGACCCATTTCTATCACTGATTGGATAAGCAAATTAGCAAATTTCCATATTTATCAAAATATGGATTTGAAATGAAATTTCAGCTTAGCTTTAACTTTCTCCTAAAAGCAAACGGTAATGAATACCATCCTTATGTAGAGCTGTTGCAGCATGAATCGAACATGCAGCGTAATTGGCATACAAAGCATACGTGTTAGATCATAACCCTCTGGAGGACCGAGTGTTAGCCCACTTTTGTGTGGCTGATCCAAAAGGAAGCAAGTAATTATTGTAACAATAACATGTTGATGCTGTAATACAGGATTCTTCCTTTGAGTTAGACTCTTGTCTGTAAAGGATGTGAACTTTTGTGGCGTTATCCATCAGCAAAAGGAAATGAATGCCTTTTCAGTCATTTTCAGCTCATTTCCCCCTACAAACTGACCTTTTGACTTAAGAGAAAGAACTCATTTTTGTTCTGTAGAAGATCTGCAGTGGCTATAACAGGACTGCTCTCTTCTTCAGAATTATGGTGCTAGCCCTGTGGAAACACCACAAAATTATGTTGATCTTTTCCCCCTTAAAAAGGGGAATCTACTGGATCCTCTGCTTCCTGCCCATCAACATTCCATGGCTTCACGCCATGCGTCCGGAGGGTTCTGTACTGCACGGCAATTCATGTGACCCAGCTCCTTCCTTCAGACACCTGTTCATCACTTCTATCAAGGTGTAGGAGTTGTTCTGGTGCATCTGATTAAAGATCTGATAGGGATTTAGAAAGATCAAAAAGCAAACATAACACTTTTTTTGTATTCAGGGGAACAGAAGGGCGGGTGGGGTGGGTGGAGTACAGTTTTATATGGTGCCCCTACTAGTCTTAAAGTTTGGAGTTTGCTTTCTCAAAGAAATCACCTGCCCTGGGAAATATTTTCCTGTTGGGATCTTGCCATCAACCCTTCTATTCCCCTGTATGCAAAGAAGTGTTATGTTTGCTTTTTGTTAAAGCCCTATCAGATCTTTAAGCAGATGAACCAGAACAACTCCTGCACCTTGGCTGTCTTGGTGTACTCCACCTGAGTCATAGGCCTTTTTTACATGAGACGCACCCACACATGCCCATTCAGATTTGCTGCGTGGGCATAAGTGGGTGGTATTGCCCTAACCACTGCAGCAGGCCATGATGCTCTGTTAATGCAATGAATGCTCCTCCGCAAAAGAGACTGAAGTCTTAGCTTGGGGTGGATGAAAAGTAAGAGGTGGGTTCAGCAAATGAACAACAGGATGTCTAAGATAGCGGAAACAATTATGTTTAGAAGATATAGGCCCTTTTTACATGAGACGGGCCCACTCGCGCCCACGCAAATCTGCTGCATGGGCATGAGTGGGTGCCGCCTGTATGACTGCCGCGGTGTGTGTGTGTGTGTGTGCGTGTGTGTGCATGCTCCCGCGAAACATGCATGCACGCCCATCTCCACCTATCACCAACTCACGGAGCAATTGGCCAAAACAATCATTTTGCAACTAGACAAATTTGGAAGATCCTTTGTGCAAATGATTACGCAAATTTTCTTATATCATTTTTTGTTCCAGCCCTACTTTAAAGCTTTTGTTCTCCAGATCATCTGCAGCTGTTCAGCATGTCCACAGCTGGGACGCTAGGGCCACAATCCACCAGCCATTTACTCGGGAGTAGGCCTACTGAAGCCCTGCGGGCAGTGTGACTACTCTGAGTAAGCAGAGAAAATTTGAAATGTAAGGCTAATTTATCCCCCAAAAGGAAAAGATTACACAAAACACTGAAAGCAAAAGCAAGCAATGTTTTCCTCGGGGCATGAAATTTCAGATCAAACTGATTTTTTTTGTTTAATTTTTTGACTCCCAGTCGCTAGACTTTATCCTGATATTAAACCATTCTTGCCCAACTGCAGCTCTGAACCAGTTGCCAGCCTCAGTTTTCTGGGCGCTAATGGTTCCCAGGCACCTGCAAATCCTAAATATATTTTCCAATGTCTACTTTCAGTCAATCACAGTAAATATAGAAGTTGTGTTTGGGAGTTTGCAGAAGCTTTTAATTTCCAGTACTCTAGCCAATACATCAATGACAATTTTGTTTTTGCAGGTTTCAGTGCAGTGAAATGTCATCGACCAGCAGTAAGTATTTGTTTTCTCTTCAGTACATTACACTTCTCATTAAACAAATGACATTTAAGTTTGGAGTAGGACACTGAAATAAGACCATAAAAGTCAATGAATTAATTAAACTCCTGTAAAACTGCACTTTTAGAATCTTTGCTGTACTTAATAGACCTTTCTAAAAACCCTTCCTGAAGACTGAATCAATAGCATCAATACTGTTGTCATAATACCTACCACTCTAATACCATTTAAGATTGCTGGTGTGTAGGAATTTATAAGGCAAATCCTGTAATCTTGGGCAGAATTAAATAAATGGAAGCTTTATGTAAGTTTGGACTGCAGGAGTTAGCATTATTCTCTTACCAGCGTGTGCACTAGTTGCACATTTGTACACAGGAGTTGCTAGGGAAGCGAGTAACTGGTGGAAACACGCCAAATTTAACTGAAGCCTGAATGAAAAACACCTAAGAGCTGTTAATAGTTACTGAATTAAAGCATCAGAGCCAGATTGTTCCTTGCTGTGCCTGTGCAAAGTAAGTACTACCAAACAGTAGGTGTGTTCTGCGTCCATGATGCCAGGCCATTCTCGGCTGCTGCCCCAGTGCTGTGGATGGAACTCCTTTCCCCTGGAGGTCCTTCAAAGTCGGAGCCTAAGCATATTCCGGAGGCAATGCAAGACCTTTCTTTTTGGACAAGTGTTAGGACGGTGGGGCTAGAGGTCAGGTGAGCTGTTTTAGGGGGTTGGAGTGGGGCTTTTAGGGAATTGTAATGTATTTTTGGTATGCATTTTTATATGTAGCAAGCCGCTCTGAGCTTTAGGGGAAGGATGGGATGCAAATTTGAATAAATAAATAAAATATAAGGCTGAATAGTACCACCGATGTGTCTGTTCCTGGGAATGAATATGCAGATTGTCTCTGCAAATGTAAAAAGTCATATTCGTTAATGTGCTTTTCATAATGATCATTAATTGGGATGGAATTTATGTGCCACAAGCCAGTGCAGAATTTATTCTCTAACCCAAAGATGGTAGTGCATTCCCTTCCAATATACCTTTGCCATTTTCGCTACCATGGGAGTAGGCTGTAGCCAGAATATTGACATGGGCGATCCGAATTGCGTGACAAGGGGGGCAGTTGTTTGCCTTCAGATATCTTGTTACCAGAATTGTGATCATTTCTCTTTACCTTAGACCTTTAGTCCCTCATATGAGTCTTCAGACTAAGGGCTTTCACATGTTACCGGGGAAGGCAGGAAAACATGCACAACTGCAATTGTGGCTCTTTTATTGCAGGGATTAGTGCGTGTTAGGCCGTTTTTACACGGACGGCCTGCCCCCCCCCGCCCCCTTGGGGTTTTGGTGGGTGTTGTTGGGGGGGGGGGGGTCCGTGTAAACAGCTGGTGGTGGGTGGGGGGATGGGTGTGTGCCTATGTAAATACCACAGGCGATGGGTGTTTGTGCGTGTGCGCTGCCAGCGCACACCCACCTATGCCCATCACTCACCCATCTCCGCCCATGGTGCCCTCCAGAAAACTGGAGGAGGCCCCATGGGTGGAGATGGGCGGAGGTGGGTGTGTATCTGTGCAAAAGGACACCCACCTCCATCCATGTAAAAACAGCCATAGAATGCACTAATCCCCTTTCATCACAGAAGAACACTCGTGCATTACTGGGTTCCCAAATGTAGCTCTTGCAAGGATATGTGTTCTTGTGAAATAAAAGGAGATTAGTGCATTCTCACAGGCGCAAGCCCCACAGTAACAGAGCTGCAACTGCACAAGTTTCCTTGCCTCCCCTGGTAATGTGTGAAAGCACCATAAAATTAGGGGGGAAAGCAGGCGCATGTGGGGTGATGTGACAGTGGTGGAATTTAGGGGGCTGCCTATGCTCCCTACAGGCCTTCATGGCAACCTCTGTCTTTTCTTCCTAGTCATTGTTATTTCTTTTTCATTTTACAGCATTTGAAACTAGCACAGCTCTCTAAGGTTCAGTGAATTGCTGAAGCACAGAGAAAGGGAGAGATGGGGAATAACAGAGTGCCAGCTGTATTGTAAATTTTCTCTTAGAAAGACTGCCAAGCCGTGCTTTATCTAGGACAAAAAGTAGGCTTAGTTACACACAGAGCCAAGTGCAGCAGAAGGCCGGGGCTTCCTGCCTTTCAAATACATTTTAATGCATGGAGTGGCCAACACTGCTAAGTGACTCTCAAAATTGGACTTGCAAATATTGCCCTCCCCTTCCCCACACATTCTCTTACGCATACTTACACACAGTATATGCCAGCCACTTAGATGGTGTCCTCCAGACTTAGGAGTTTGAACCACCTTCTGGTTAGGACATACTTTTAATGGGGGTGGGGTGAAGGGCAATGGGTGGAACTTACACCACACCTGCCCTTGGGAAGTTCACTTCTGGACTAGGACATAATAGACTCTTTTGCCACTTGTTCCTCCAGTCGAAGACTATGTCAGAAGCAGGGGGACAGCCAGAGCACTGCTTGCTATACTTGTATGATTTGCATTTGAGCATTGGGCTGTGGGGGCTGTAGCCAATTGTAATAGCTTATGTCTCACTTATGCTGAGACTTACATGTAGGGTGGCAAGATATGCAAATTTTAGAGGATACTTTTGAGAAATGCTGGTTGCAGGGTTGCAATGGAGTCTACCTGTATTTCTCACTGAAGCCAATACAGCCGTGCAACCTGTATTTCTCATACGTGTCCTCTAAAATTTGCATCTCTGGCCACCCTACTTATATAGGGAGGTCGAGCTAATTCTATTGTGAAGAATTGGTGCACAGGAAAGTCACTCCCAAGCTCACTGATCCTGAGATAGATTCTTTCTAGTATTCTTATCCAGCTCAAAAAGGAGTGGTGAAAGGTCCCCCAAGAAAAAGCTTGTGAATGGAAGGAAGGTCCTTGTCATCACCACCAGGTGTGTGATGACATGCCAGGGTCTGACCCCAAGCCATGGGCATAAATGTTGAAAGGGGTGACTGTGGGTGGTTGTGTTTAGGGTCTCTGAGTATCTGAATATGGCCCCATTTTTATCCAGTGTCCTCAGTGATTGTTCTGTCTCTTGCAAAACCTGCAATAAAACCATGCAGGTTAATGCTACAGATGCTAGCATGGTGGCCATTCATCTTGGCACCTTCTACACTAAACCAGGAACTGTTTGGAGTAGAGCTGAAATGAATATGCAGTTCTGTAACACATATGACATTCACATATGCAGTCACATGCCCTGGCTAGCTATCGACCAGTCTCTAACCTTCCCTTTTTAGAAAAGGTTATTGAGCAGGTAGTGCAGCTTCAGGGGCATCTGGACCGGATCAGTTTTCTTGACCCCTCACAGTCTGGCTTTCATCTGGGTTATGGCATTGAGACTGCACTTGTGGCCTTGGTCAAAAACCTCTCCTGTGAGATGGACCAGGGCTGTTGGACTCTGTTGATCCTATTAGGCCTCTTGGCTGCTTTTGATACCATTGACCATGAGTTGTTAGTGCTGGGCTATGGGATGGAGCTGGAGTGGACGGTACCATTCTTGAATGGTTCTGCCCTTTCCTGACTGGGAGAACTCAACGTGTGGTGCTGGGTGATTGCTCATCTTCTCCCCGGGACCTCACATGTGGAGTCCTACAAGGTGCCATCTTATCCCCTCTTCTGTTCAACGTGTACATGCAGCCTTTGGGAGAGGTCGTCAGAGGGTTTGGCGTACAGTGTCATTAATATGCTGATGACCAACTGTACCTCACTTTTTCAGCTGACTCAGGGCCAACAGTCTCGGTGCTTACCCAGTGTTTGTCAGCTGTGGGGGATTGGATGAGCCGCCTGAGGATGAATCCTGACAAGATGGAGGTGATGCTTGTGGGGGTGCTGGGGGAGTGGGGTCCACCCTCCGCTGGTACCCTAGGTCCGTAGTCTGGGGTTGTTCCTGGACCCGCAGCTCTGGCTGGATATCCAGGTGGCAGCTGTGGCGAAGGACGCATTTCACCAATTACATCTGGTGTGACAACTTAAGCCATATGTCTCAGATGCGGACCTGACCGCTATCATCCATGCTTTTATCACGTCAAGATTAGACTACTGTAATGCGCTCTACGTGGGGCTACCCCTGGTGATGGTTCGGAAACTGCAGCTGGTGCAGAATGTGGTGGCCCAGCTCCTCAGGGGGATGGATCATCATGACCACGTTATACAGGTGCTCCGTTCTCTGCACTGGCTGACAATAGTTTTTCACGCCCAATTCAAGGTGTTGGTATTGACCTTTAAAGCCCTAAATGGCTTGGGCCCCACCTATCTGTGGGATTACCTCACTCCCTGGGTTCTAGATTGACCCCTGTGGGCGGCCGGGGGATGCCCTCTTTGAGGTTCCCTAGGTTTCCCGGGCGACAACGATGAGGAGGGCATTCTCAGTGGCCGCACCACGGCTATGGAACTCCCTCCCATTGGAGGTCCACCAGGCCCTGGACCTCCCCTCTTTCTGACAATATTGTAAGACCTGGCTGTTCCGCTGAGCCTTTGGTGAGGGAGATGGGGGGGGATATTTTTGTTTTTAGCTTTACTATTGGTTGTTTTAAATGTTTTTATGTTGTTTTTAAAATACTGTAAGCCGCCCCGAGCTGCGAAGACAGGAGGGGGCAGCATAAAAATCTAGTAAAATAAACAAAATAAAATAAATGACCAAATATGCAAATTATTAGCAATTATATGCAAAATTTGAAAATGTGTTTACTTTGGCAACTTTGCTTTGATTAGTTCAGTAAATTAATTTACTTATCTAGTTTTTGGTTATTTGGTATTACTTTAACTTTTAGAGTACTAGCTAGTGATAAACAGGACTAAATTGTACTACCAACATTAATGAAATACTGAAAACCAGGAAAGAACAAATAACCAAAACCAAAATAAAGTAACTAACCACAGTGAAATTAGTGAAATGAATATTTGGGGTGCAATCCTCTGCATTGACATCAGCAGCAAATCTCCTGTTGACTATAATGATGGAGAATGTCTTCCTGATATTGCATATAAAGTGGGAAGTGCATCTTGCTTCCTACTTGCCTAGTTAAAATGGAAATGAATATGCCGAATTCAATAAATACAATATTCATCCTGAATAGTAACTTCAGCTGTACTTTTTTGGTTAAAGCAAAACTGTCTACATCTTCAGCTGCAATGCACTCACACATCATCTCTGCATCAGAACCAGAGTGGGATGTGTAGCACCTACTGGCCATTCAAGATTTTCCTTGTGATTCGTTGTTAAATCCACCCCCTTACCAGCTCCGCCTGACAGAGGTTGTTAATTTCTTGAATGGTGTTTGGGAGTTAATTAGCCACACAAGCTTCCACATCCCACATAGCATGGAATCCCATGCCCTGTTTGTTTGTTTTGTTTGTTTGTTAAAAAAGTTAGAATGACATCTGCATTATTCATTGTCTGGAGGAGTTGCCCTGGAGAAAGGGTGTGATCACAAAATAGGAGTCTAGTTGTTCATTGTACTGAAGACAGGACTAATCGATAAGCTCACTGTCTATTTTCCCTTAAGCAGCGGTTACCTTTTGCTTTTGTGACCCCATTTTGAGACAAATATAGTCCTGCAGTCCTGAACAGCAACAAAGACATGCAGTGTATATCAATTACCAGTCAGGGTCACAGCTCTGTCTGCATAGGACATGAACCCACTAGGAGTTGCAACCCATAGCCTGGGAATCTCGATTTTTAAGGTAGGGTTACCATTCCTTCCCTTTAAAAGAGGATGCTTATGAAAAATACATGGTTCAGGGCTGCATTGGTTCCAGGGCTCCTGGTGCACCCTTCCACTTTGGGCCCTTCCCCTGTGGTCCTGCCTCGGGGGCAATCTCAGTGTGACCCTAAAGGTGATGACTTCTGAGGCCCTGATGCAGCAGGTCTGAACTGGGACGAATTCAGCCCTGTACCATGTATTTTTCATAAACATCCTCTTTTAAAGGTGTGGTATGGTAACCCTAAGGGGCCTATTTTACTTCAGCATTTGTATAACTTTGTTAAATTTGTAGATTGTAAACCCCATGGACAGGGATCGGACTCTAATCACAGGTGTTGTGCCTGTGCCATTAAATAAAAAAGTATCTCTGTCCATCTCCCCCAAGAGAGGTGTTTATAACCCCAGTCAATAATCCATTAAAAACTTCATGCACATACCCCATTATGGTTGAAAAGCTTCTGTGTTTTTCAGTGGAAGTTTTTAAAATTGCTTTGTGCAAATTATGCAAGCTACTATTTTCAGTTAGATGCCAAAATCCACATTGAAGCACCTGATTTAAATATACATCTAAAGGATTGCCTAGAGTGTGTGTTTTTCAGAGGGGTAGATACCACCACCTGGAGCTGGTGGTGTTGGCAGCTTCTTTAGAAACACACCAGAGTCTCCTGCTCCCAAAATCTTCACCCCTTCTACCCACTATTCCTGGAACTCCCTTTCTAAGCACACATGCTACTTCTGCTCCCTCCCTTCTGACCTTCAAATCCATCCTAAAAGCTGACCACTTCCATCAAGCTTTCCCTGTCTCCTCGTCCCCATAGGTTGCTTCTTTATGCTTCTCTCTAGACTGCCTTATCCAGGATCCCCTATCATCCCTTCTAACTAAGCAAAGTGTGTCCACCACCTGCAACTTTTCAACTTCATGACTGTATCCCTGTCTCTCCCGTCTTTTGTCCATCCTAGATTGTTGGCCTCTTGGGGCAGAGATGTGTCGCTAATCACAACTGGTTAGTGTAAGGCACATTGTTGGTGCTATGTAAATCATAAATATAGATTTAAGTGTTTGCTATAGCTCCAGTCCTAGAAACAGTTATGCAAATGAAGACTTACAGCCCCAGTACCGTCAATCCCAAGTGTAGAAAAACTATGACTTGTAGCCTCCTAAAATCAAGAGATTGTGTGCAACAATGATGCTAGAAACTTTTTGCAAATGGAAGCTGAGATTCCCCCACAACACTACAGCCATGATCCTCAAGCCCTTGACTCCAGAGTAACCCTAATGAAGCCTTGTCATTTGTGTATAGCAGCCTAAGACATCATGAATTTGGGACCTCCAGAAAAACAAACATTATGAGATAGAAAATAAAACTGAGTTTGTAAAACAGGAGTTACATTGATGCCAGTGTGACTCCAATTTGAAGTAAGGATCTTGGGATATAGAATCATAGGACCTGAGAGTTGGAAGGGACCTCAAGGGTCATCTCTAGAGCCAGTGTAGCCTAGTGGTTAAGGTATTAGATTTAGAGCAGGGTTCCAATCCCATCTTAGCCATGAAATCGCTGTGTGGCCTTGGGCAAGTCACTATTTCTCAGCTTCAGGTTTCTATCTCTAAAATGGGAATAATAATCTAATTCACAGGGTTGTGGTGAGAGTGAACTGGATAAGAACTATTGAGCACTGAAAGAGCAATGTAAATTATTTATAATAATATGGTGCAACCCCTACCCTGAGACAGGCTACCTTGTACTTAAGCTGTCCAGACTTATCTTCAAAACCTCTGGTCTCTGTAGGCAGCTTGTTCCACTGTTCTTATGGGAAGTTTTTCCTAATAATAATAATAATAATTATTATTTTTATAGAGTGCCCTGCCATGGCACTTGAACACTTTACATGCAAACACAACTTTTAATTCTCACAACAACCCTGTGAGGTAGGTTAGGCTGAGAGAATATTGTGAGTGGCCCAAGGTCACCCAGTGAGTTTCTGGCTAAGGCGAGACTTGAACTGGGGTCCCTCACTACCTCCCAGTCCAAGTACTGCACACTCAGCCATTATTTTTATTTATTTTGACACATTTATAGCCCGCACCCTCCTGCTCACCATAGCAGCTTGGGGTGGTTCACAATAAAGTGCAAAAATATAACAATTCACCAGTTAAAATCAGATACATAAAATTATAAACTTATTAAAAACTTATTGCAACTTATTAAAAGAGCAGAACCAAACACCGCACCCAACCCAGCCCACCCTCCCCATATCCCTCCCCAAAGGCCTGGTGGAACAGCCACGTCTTACACGGTCTTCGGAAAGACAGGAGGTCTGGGGCTAAGTGGGCCTCCATCAGGAGGGAGTTCCACACCCTAGGTACTGCCACCAAGAACACCCTCCCCATCGTCGCCACCTGGGAAACCCGGGGGACTTTGAGTCGGGCATCCCCAGCCAACCGCAGGGGCTGCACCATGGCCCGAGGCGGTCCTGCAGGTAAGCGGGGCCCACGCCATTTAGGGCTTTATAGGTCCATACCAACACCTTGAATTGAGTCCAGAAGACAATAGGCAGCCAGTGCAGAGAATGGAGGACTGGTGTGATGTGCTCACGACAACCCATCCCCATAAGGAGGTGAGCCGCTTCATTCTACACCAGCTGCAGCCTCCAGACCGTCACCAGGGGTAGCCCCACGTAGAGTGCATTGCAGTAGTCCAGTCTAGAGGTGAGGAAGGCATGGATAATGGTGGTCAGGTCAGAGTCCGAATCACAAAGATGTAGCTGTCGCACCAAATGTAACTGGTGAAAGGTGCTCCTCGCCACAGCCGCCACCTGGGAATCCAGGCAGAGCTGCGAGTCGAGAAGCACCCCTAGAGTATGGACCTGAGCAGCTAATGGGGGCAGATGCTGTCAATGATGAGGTTCACCACTCCCCCAGCCCTACCCACCAACATCACCTCTCTCTTGTCAAGATCAGTTTCAGACAGCTCACCCTCATCCAATCCCCCACAGCTGCCAAACACCAGGTAAGCACCAAGAGTGCCGGGCCTGGGTCTGCTGAAAAAGAGAGGTAAAGCTGTGTGTCATCAGCATATTGATGGCACTGAACGTCAAACCCTCTCATGACCTCACCCAGCGGCTGCATATACACGTTGAACAGGAGAGGGAACAGAATAGAATCATGCGGGACTCCACATGTGAGGTTCCAGGGAAGATGATGAACACTCCCCAAGTACCACCCGTTGAGTTCTCCCAGCCGGGAAAGAATGGACACCGCTGACACCTCCCCCACTACCGGATCCCCTGCCTCAAGGCCAGTGCAAAATATCGCACTGGCTCTCTATTAATATTCAATTTTTTCATTTCATTTTTTATTTGTATCCCGCACTCTCTTGCCGAGGCAACTCGAGGCAGCTCACAACAAAAATGAAAAACATAACATAAGAAAGCACAACAGCTGGGTTAAATCCCACACAGGGGACCCAGTAGCCAAAAAAACAAAACAGCCCACCCCTCTACAATAACCCTTTATAATACCACACAGCAACTGGGTTTAATCCCACACAGGGGACCCAGTATAATTTCATAAAATCCATACTCTCATATATACCCTCCCCCTGTCACTACCCCATAACAACATTCTAAATTCCTTCCTTCTCAACTCCATCCCACACCCTGCCGCCACCAGGGGGGGCCCTCCACTCACCCCTCACCCCGCTCTCACTGGGGGACGAGGTCCCCATCCTACAATCTATAAATACAGAAATGATCTGTAATATACATCTACCAAAAACCCCTTCCATTATAAAACAGCAAAATTCATATAACAATAAAACCACCCATATCCCTCCCCCTCAACACATAGTCATCTATTGACTCCCTCATTACTTCTCATATCCTCCCAATAACATCAAGAAAGACCCCACCACCCCTCCTACTCTCTCCATTCGCATTCCCCTCTGCTTCAACTCCCCCTCCCACCAAATACTTATAATGTCCCTCCTGCCCCCTCGGCATGTGCCTCAAGCACTAACTGTCCATGTTGTTATTGCGGGGACTGACAGCAATGGCAGGGGCAGCAGTAGAGCATCCCAGCAGCGGCAGCAACAGCGACTGCAGCACAATGAGCCCCCCCCCCACCGGAGGTCCGGAAGGTGGAAAGCCCCGTTAAGTCTGTTCCCCCAGGAGTCGCTGGCAGCGTGGTGTCTAATGCGGTGTCTGTCCGGCAGAAGGGCCCCTGGGCACCCCGGCTCAGCAAATGGCCCCAGCCAACGACCGACACCCTTTGTGCCACACCTCCTGCTTTTTGGCCCACAGGACCCCACCCTGGGAGGAGTTATTACTACCTTGCTCCTCATCTGACCAGAAGTGGACACCTTCCTGATGAGCTTGTGAGAACTGCCCTCCTGCTCCCCCTCACTGTCTGAGGATTCATCTCCAGCACCTTCCGCCGAGGCCAGCTTATCTGAATCCAGTGAAGACAAGGATTCTCTGACTTTTTGGAAGAACAAGTCCTCAGGGGCCAGTTTCTCCGCCAGCTTCTCACTGATGTCTGTGACCAACGTGGACAGGACCCAACTAGAGAGAGGGCTCTTCACCTTCATACACCCCCTTGCAGCCAGCCCGATCTTGCCTCTCCCGCAGCCACCCGCATGTGCTTGTGTCTCCGCTGATCACAGCCTTAGTACGAGGGAAGAGGGAGGGGGCCTCGCCGTGCTCTGCCTGGTTGATGCTACCAGGCAGTCAGCAATGGCAATGCGGTGGCAGCACGGTGCTGGCTGGGGGAAGGGTGGGGCGTTGGGGGCTCACCCCCACCTATAGCGCGAGGCAGCCCCCCGCGGTGCAAGATGCACAAGGGCTGCCCCTGCCCTTCCCAGATATTAATCTATCTATTAACATCTAATCTAAACTTACCTTTCACTAATTGAACCCACTGCTTCTTGTTCTGTCCTGAGTGACAAAGAAAAAACAAATGTTCTCCATATTTTATGACATTTGAAAACTGTCAACATGTTACCTTCCCCTCCCCCGCTGGCCTTTCTCCAGGCTAATCATGCCCAATTCCATCAGCCTTTCCACATATGCCTTCATCTTCATTGCTGTCTTATGAATCCTTCCAGGTTGTCAACATCCTTCTTGGAATCCTCATTGGAGCAAGCCCAGAGTAAATGGTTTCTGGCCTGCAGTCCCAATGGCTCTGTTTTAGCAAGCAAGGGGAAAATGGCCTGTATATGCATCTCAGTGTGAATCTTGAAACTCTAGCTCATCTGTACTTAGCATCAGGACTTAAGCATCCTGTAGAAAACTTAGCATCCTGTAGATGTTCCTGTAGTTCACTTAGCAGCCTGTAGATCACTTATTAATGTTTCCTAGGATAACAGTCTCGGACCACTGGAACTGACTTTGACTTATATCACTTCATTACTTTGTCTTTCTTGCCCTTCAAGGCACCCAGAGCTTCATCCTACTGGTGCTGGTGTTTGTATCTCTCCTTGTCTTATTAGATCTTCAAATACAGAACATGTAGACTTTCTACTGTACCTCTTATTAGACAAAGTGTGCATTAACTAGTGAACTAAAACAAAACAGGAAAGAAAATCCAGGCTCTAACATAAGTAATATTCCATGGTAAATTTCCTTCATTATATATGCCTTTGCTTCATCAAAAGCAGATGTGCCACACAATTTGGATCTTGAGCCACATTCCCTAAATGTCCAAGCAGAATTGGGTCTGAACTTGACTGAAATGAAGCGAGAAACTGGTCAGTGACGGTCATGAAATTGTTTTATATTGATTAGAGGGGTCCTTCCTACTGCATAGAACCTAACAGTCCCTACTTATGAGAAGCCATCTCTGTTTGGTGCTGAAATCACTATCCCTCTTTCAGGGGTCAAAGTCCTTTGAAGAAAGAGGCTGCATTCACACGAAAGCACACCTGAAGGCTCAGGACAGCTTCAAATATTAAAAACACAGAAAACATTAAAATCCCTTTAAAAGTCCCACCTTCACCTCTTCCAAAAAGTTTTACAATGCCTCTTGAATATGCTCAGGCTCTGCCAGACCTCTCTGGGGGAAGGGAGTTCCACAATACTGGGGCAGCAACCAAGAACATCTCTCTGCGGACCCTTGGCATATGTACACTTATCAAGTGATACCCGCAAGAGAGTACTCCCAGCCAACTGCAGGGGTCACAGTGGAGCATGGTAGGAAAGACAGTCTTTCAGATACGTGGGGCTCAGGCCATTTAGGGTTAAGTTCAGCACCTTGAATTGTGCCCAGAAAGCTATAGGAAGCCAGTGCAGACTATAAAGCACACGTGTAATGTGCTCACGGCAACTCACTCCCTAAAGAAGCTGGACTGCTGAGTTCTGCACCAGCGGCAGCTTCTGAACTGTCATCAAGGGCAGCCCCATGTAGAGCACATGACAGTAATCTAGCTTTGAGGTAATGAAGGCATGGATGATGGTGGCCAGATATGAATCAGAAAGAAAGGGCCACATCCTCCTCACCAGATGGAGTTGGTGAAAAGTGCTCCTGGCCACTGCTGTGACCTGACATATCAAGCTGAGCAAAGGGTCCAGAAGCCACTGAAAAGCAAAGGGTCCAGAAGCACTCCAAAGTTGTGAACCTGAGCAACCAGAGGGGGTCGGACCCCTTCAACGTCAGAGGTCCCAGTCTCCTCCAAGTTACAAGATCAGCCAACCATCCTTACTTCAGTCTTGTCAGGATTCAGCTTTGATCGGCTCACCCTCATCCAGCCTGGCCACAACAGCAGCCAGGCACTGGGTAAGCATTGAGACTGCAGGGCCTGGGTTGAATGAAAAGGAGAAGCAGAGATGGGTGTCATCAGCATATTGATGGCATTTCACTCCAAACTTCTGAATTATCTCTTCCAGAAGCCTTGGATACACATTAAACAAGAGGGGAGACTTGGATAGCTCAAGTGGTAAGAGCACGTGCTTTGCTTGTATAAGGTCCCAGGTTCAGTCCCCGGCATCTCCACTTCAGGATCCCTGGTAGCACACCTGGGGGAGGCCTCCTCTGGGGACCTGGAGGGGTCTCAGGTAGCATGCTGGGATGGCCAATACTGGAGACCCTGAAAGAGCCAAATTTGGACCTGAATTTGAAACCCCTGCTGCCGTGTCAGGTTGTGACAGTACTGGGCTAAGATGGACCATTGGTCTGACTCAGGCAGTTTAGTTTATTTATTTAGTTAGTTTGTAAGATGGAACCCTGTGGGAAACTACAGGGGAGATCCCAAGTAATCCCAAATAATCTGGCATCACCACCCACTGGGACCTCCCTGACAGGAATGAACAGAACCACTCAGGAGCAGTCATGTGCACCCCTTCCAAACCCTGCAGATAAGTCAACAACACCTCTTGATCAACTGTATCAAAGGCCACTGAAAACAAGAAGGCATAATTCCTTTGTCAATCTCCAGGCATAGATCATCGAACAATGCCACAACATTGCTATACTCCATGCTATACCCCAGATGAAAACCTTATTGAAATGGGTCCAGGAATCAGCAATGATTGAGCGGGAACTGGACAACTGCAGTTGGAAGGGTGTTCGACAACCTACCCTCCCAAAGGGAGGCATTGACAACCCCCACCAGCAATGCCCCCCCCCTCCCCCCAGTGTCTCCCAGCCGGCTTCCACCAGCCAGGGTGGGCAAAGATCTAATTCACAACTGGTCACCCACATCGCCCCAAGCACATCCTCTGCATCAGTGGGTGACACTAATTGAAACTGATTCTAATAAAGAGAACAAGGCTGATCTTCCATAACCCCAAACTCTGATTCGACAGATAAAGTAGTAGCACCCAAGTTGTGGTGAATATGAGCGACTTTGTCTGCAGAGTAATCAGTACAAATGTCACAGTAGGCAATAGATTACTCTAGTGCATGGCAGAGACAGACCTGATTAACCAGACCATTCCCACCTGTAACAGCTCCGCAGGATGTGATTTTGCAGACGCTATGATAGTGGAAAAGAAAGCTTTCTATGGCATAGTCTTTCATTTGTCTATGCCATAATCGGTCGGCTTCAGCGCAAGTCAAACACCACCAGTGCTCTCACGGTCTACCGTCCCACTTCAATCCCCAGTATACCAGGGGGACCTATGCTGTCGCAGCAGTAGGAGCAGACACCTGGGTGCAACCATGTCAAAGTCCATGGTCAGGATGTCATTCCACAAGGCAACCAGGTCTTATGCACTTGGAATGTGGGAGATGTGTGTGTGTGTGTGTGTGTAAATGTGTGAGAGGGTGGAGCGTATTGGCCAAGGAAACGTTGTCCCTCTTTGACTGCTGGAAACGTTGAGAGGTATGCTGCCTAATGGGCACAAACCTTTAGGCCCCAATCCTGAAAATGCTAATTCAGAGGTTCCCAAACTGAGGGCTCTACAAGGCCTGTAGCTCTGACATTGACATAGTGGAAAATGGGATGGGGGCAGACTGCATGACAAAAGGGCAATTGTGCTTTGCCTGCAGAAGTTCATGTACTTAGGGCTATTTAGAAGCCCTTTAAAAACGGGCTTTAAAAGTCACCTTTAAAGGGCTATTTAAAAACCCTTTAAAAAAACAACTTTATTTTTCTGAAATAAGAAAAAAATACTATTTATGTGACTGTTCAATATAGCAAATATTTAACCATTCAAAGATTTCTCTGGAGGGGTGGAATTACAGGGGCCAGTACTTTCCTTTGTCTCTTCCCTTAGCTATGGGTCTGGTCAAGCAAGGCTTTTCTTCTGTAGATGGGATTGTGATCCCAGTTAATATCTGAGATGCCTTGTTGCTGCCTGGTATCATGAAAATCTAAATATTAAAGCCATTACCTACAAACCACTTATGGACTTCAGTACGGCTACCGTGGAGTAAGTGCTTGAAAATTGCAGCCTATGTCTCCAAATAAGATAACGTGAGCCAAAAATGTGGGAATGACAGGACTAATTCATCAAGTTCCCCTGAAATCACTAATTGCAATTTGGGGCCTCTATTATCCAGCATTTTGGAATATTGTTTACAAGTCAAGAGTCAAAATTCCTATCAATGAGTCCTCTCCCACACTTTAGGATTACAGTGGAATTAGCTGTCTCCAATGATGCATGTGTCAGGGTTAAGTTTAAAGCACCTAAATAAAATTATAAACAGGGAGAGAAAGAAATGAGCTTACATTCTGAGATTGTTAGAACTACCTTCCAAATTTCCTTTAACTTTTCAGAACCATATTCAGCTGCCAAACATACATTAAAGCAGAATGCAAACTGTTTTACATAGAGGGGTGTTTTAAAGCCACTAATTTGTCATTGCTATGAATCATACTGCCTTTAAAGAAATAGGATTCTCACCAGCAGGACACTCAATCCAGACAGGTTTTGTATATAGGAATAACAAAATGTCTCATTTGATTATATATGAATAAGGAGATGTCTCATTGATTTATGTCACTTGAATACTAAACTGGAATAGCAATTCTATCCTGATCTCTTTATCAGAGCTCATGGATCAAGCACTGTATGCCAAAGCAGCAGAAATTGCCTGGAAGCACAAAGAAAAGTATGCCAACATAATCCTTCGATTGGGTACATTTCACACCATCTGCAATGCCTTATCAATTCTTGGGAAATGATTTCAGAATGCTGGCCTTCGTGACCTTTGCATTGAAGCAGGCATTATCGCAGAAGGCTCAGTAACTGGAGTTCCTGAAGGCAAGATGTACAGTCATGCAGTTAGAGTGCACAAGTGCATATATGAAACTCTGATGAGACTAACCTGGATGGAGTTCATCCCCTGGGTGGAGATGAACCTGAATGACAAGAAACAGGCAGTTTGCTCATTTCTTGAAGAAGTAAATGACCTGGTAGAAGACTTGTGCCAAAGGAACCTTGTAAGTATGCTTCAGTGCCGAACTTTAGCAGAAGTACAAAACATTTGGAATATATTCTTGGAGCATCTTCATCATGATAATGCAGATCTCTCACCATTTTGGATATTGTATGTGGACATGGTTGAAGATGTCTTGCTGACCTTGCTACATGCTGCCCAAGAAGTCAACTGACAGGTACACGTTTTTGCCATACGATCCATGATCCCCTGGTGTTTTGCTTATGTCAAAGTGAACTTTGCTAGGTACTTGCCAGCATACTATGTTCAGATGACAGTGCTTCCAGTAGAACACCCTGAGATGTATCCAGAGCTTCATGGATGGATACTTTTCAGTTCAACAGTCCTTTTGGTAACAATCCTTTTGGACACATTACTGTTGACCAAACCATTGAGGTGACAGTAAACGGAGACACAGACTCCAGGTGGGTACATCAAGGTTCAGCCTAAAATCAGGTGCTGTGAAGAGGTATTATATCACAGTAGAACACAGGAGCACCTTCCTGAGTCAGATGAAAGAAATGGTGCACGTCAACAGATCATAATATAAGAACTTAAGTAATACCATACTGGGTCAGACCAATGGTCCATCAAGCCCAACATCCTGTCTCTGATAGTGGCCAATCTCTTTCTCTTGGGAGAAGTACCCAACGGGTCACAATGGGCAATCCATTCCCTGTTGTTCCAGCCCCCAACAGCAAGAGGTTATGTTCCCAAATCTTCATGTGGAGCTGCACAAACCAAGAGTTGAAAAAGATGAGGATGCAGTGTCATCAGTGGTGAATCTACTTCAAAGGTGGGTCAACCCCTTTGCTGGGAAATATGATCTCATTATTATCTCTTCAGCAAAAGCAGCTTCTCAGGAAATAGCCTCTGACCTGATGAAGGCATATGAAGTAGGAGAGCAAGATTATGCCAAGTTCAGAACTGAGAGACTTGAGAGCAACCCACCAATGAAGAGTTTCCATGATGTCATGAAAAAGAACAAGCTGAAAACCTTCAGTAATATGTGCAAGAAGGTGGTGAAAAGCAATGGGAGGGCAATCCTTCTGAAAGCAGACTGAACACTCTTTGGTCGCATCGTGATGGCACAGAGCCAAAACCATCAGATGGCAGATGTATTCTTCAATCCCCTGGGGCCTTTGCCATGGAGTTTGGCAACTCCAGAAGGGCTCTTTTGAAAGACCAACAAAGCTGTTTAGCCATATACTTGCAGAAAAATATAGAACCAGCTGAAATAATGCCAGAAAATTCTTCCTCTATGGTTGATGGAATGAATCTTATTCAGAGGGTGAAAGGTGATCAAAACAACTTTGGTGAAGTGGCCATGTCTGTGCTGTCCATAGCTCCGAGAGAAAGAAGTAGGAGTCCAAGGATTGATTTGGTGTTTGACCGATACCAGATGATGTCTATAAAGAACAGTGAAAGGACAATCCGAGGGAAAGAGCCTAGGTTCCAGCTACAGAGAGTATCACAGCTTCACCAATTGTTAGGAAGTGGAGAAAATTTCTGAGCCAAGTTAAAATAAAACAAGCCTCATTTCATTTTTGGTGGGATAGTGGAAGAAAGCAGAATATACTGAGAGACTTCAGAATGAGATACTCTTTGCAACCTCTGAAGATAAATGCTACAAAATCACATTTGAAGGTAGCCAGGAGGTACTGGACACATGAGGAAGCAAATGGTTGCTTGCTGCTACATGCAGCACATGCTGCTGAAGAGGGCTACCAAGCAGTGATGATAACCTCCGAGGACACTGATGTGTTCATCATGTGGTTGGCATTCCATGACTATCAGGGCCCACTGTTCCAAAAATGTGGCACTAAAGCATGCAAAAGAATTCTTGACATTCAGAAAATAGCAGCTACAGTTAGCACAAATGTTTGTAGGGCCCTCATAGGCATGCATACATATACAGGATGTGACACAGTCAGTACATTTGCAGGGAAAGGGAAAGCAAGTGCCCTCAAATATCTGAGTGCCAATAGAGAGGCACAGGAAGCCTGCTCTCAATTGGGGGAGGAATGGGATCTATCTGAAGAGCTGATGGACAAACTGGAAATGTTCACATGCCTCCTCTATGCAGCCAAATCTGCTACAGTGAAAGTAAATTTGAGATATCAGCTGTTCTGTGCAAACAAAGAGGAGGTTGAAAGTCACCAACTGCCCCCATACCTCCTTTGGTGTGGCCCTTTGATGGGGACTGGGCAGGGGTGTGTGTGTCTCTTTGTGGCCATTTTGGCTAGGCGGGGGAGGGGTTGATTGGTACTGTGAGGGGATTTAGTTGTTGGCAGACTAGTTTGGTTGGCAGACTCCAACCAAACTAGTCTGCCAACAACTAAATCAAAAGATTGTTCCGCACCCCCAAAAAGAAGAAAGACACTATCATTGTGGGGTAAATAGGCCTCACCAAACTTTATTAGCCCAGTCAAGGCGGAGGGGGCTATTCCCCTCCGGGTCCTGTCAACTGTAACTATTAACTAACTTAACTATAGTAAACGCAAGGTGGTCTGATGTTCCTCAGTACCGCAACAGTGCTAACTGTAGCTGCTGCAATGTCACGCCTGCCCAGCCGCGCACAGCTGGATCAGGAGGCCGTTGCCTACTGTGACCCAAGGAAGGAAGTGAGTCCAGTCAACAAGGAGCCTGGACCGCCCCTGTCCTAGGACCCGTGACCCAGCCCCCCTTCCTGGGTCCTACGTGACGCTGGCCGGGCAAGCTCTAGCATTCACGTGGACCCCATCTTGTAAGGAGATGACCTGGCAGCAGACTATCCCTACCATCTAACTTAACTAACTTGCAGGACCCCTGCCACTAGAGACTGCCAGCCTTGCTTGACTAGTCTCACCCCCTCCCCCCTGACCTGCCCAAAAGCCAGCTCAGCATTTCGTGTAGGGCCTTAAGGTAAAGCTCGAGCCCCTCATCAGATAAGCGTACCCCATCGGGCCTAAACAACTCGGGTCTCGAGAACCAATTCTCGGGGTGCCTGATCGTCTGGCCTCCCAAATCAGTTATCAACCTGGCCATCTCCTTATTCACTTTCCTCCTGGCCCTATCCACTTTACTCGGGC
>QEPC01000282.1:210951-220984 GCA_003113815.1 Sphenodon punctatus
GGGGGGGGGGGGGGGGGGGGGGGGGTTGGGTGTGGGGAGGAAGGGAGGGTTTTTTAGCTCCACCTAAGCATTTTTATTGTGGATTTTATATTGTTTTTTATATTGCTTATTACTGGTATATTTATGTTTGGTGTAGTTTTATATTTTTATTTGTTCTTAATCTGTTGTGAGCCACCCGAGTTGCCAAGGCATTGAGTGAAAATAAATAAATAAATGCAGAGACTGTTTAAAGAAACATGCTCAGTGGACCAGTTACAAAGCTGCAACATGGAGGAGGAGCCTAGAAAAGGATCCACAGACACCTCGCCCTGTTGGGAGAGGCTGGAAGTGGGAAAAGCAAGATGGGGAATTGCAGCTGGCAATAGACTGGATGGGAGGACAGCCAGTGCCTCACAGTACTGAATTTACTGCCCTTCGACTGTCCAAGGAAATGCAAACTGCAAAAATGTCTGCTTGGCAAGTGGTCTCGGGTGCGTTGATATGTGTCGCTTTTCTGATTGTGAAAATCCGGCAACAGGATTAGAAAGTGATGACAGTTCCTCTGAAGAGCAGCCATATGAGGATGATGGTGGTTTCTAAGAAACATTGCTACTCATTCAAGATATTTCTTTCCCTGTTTTGTACTGTGTTTTCAGGAATAGCGTTAATTCTGGAAAGTTTAATCACTTGTTCATTTTGTAAGTTCCACTTATTTTTTTAGTTCTTACATAAATGTCTGAACTAAAATAAAAGTATATCAAGAGTAACTGATTAAAATTCTTTCTGCAAGTCACTTTGAACATATTTTCTCTTATAAAGGAAAAACTGACAAAAGGGTAAAGCAGGTTCCGTAGAAGCACACTACACCTGCAAGTAGATGATTGGGCCCAGAGTAATTATTTTCTGCTATAGGTGACCTAATGTGGCATGATGAATTCACAGAACCCCCTTTTTGCTAATCCAAACTCCTTTCCGTGCACAATAAAGCATAAAAATATGGAATGGCAGTGGAAATTGGGCATTAAAAATACACTGTCAACTAAGATTTAAATAAAAACAAGTGCTTGCAAATTGTGAATTAAGATAAAGTGGACTAAAGAAGCTGTCAGTGACAAACCAGCAAAGGTAACTGAATGCTGTTTGTACTTTTGTAGAACTGAGAAGTGCAGCTATTTGACTATCTCAGCTCTTAATTTAAATGCCCAGACTTAACCAATGAAGATTTTATAGGGGATTGATATAGTGACCCCTTGGCACAATTGTAGAATTCTCACTATCAGAAAATTCAGGGTTGTGGCTACAACTGTGGTGATAACACAGTGAAGGTCGAAAGTTATGCAAGGCTATCACCTATTTTCCATCTCTGGGAAGCTAGAGCTTGCCAAAAATCATAATGAACCTTCGTCCCCCCCCCGGATGGTACCAAACCAACTGGCTCATGGACTAAAACGGAAGATTTACAACGGTTTCTTTTTTTAAAAAAAAAAAAGTTGTCTGAAAACACAAATCTTTTTTCTAAATACATGTTCATGAGCCTGGTGTTTTTAAGAAGACCCACTGCTGTCCTCTTTTGAGGAGAAGAAACATTTTTTTTTGCCTGTTTCTCAAAACACAAAATACTGGTGATGATTAAGTTGATCTGAGTGCAGGGAAGCCAGGGCAAACTACTATTCTGCGTTCACACCTAGGCAAGCAAAGGGTTTGCCAACAAACTAGTGCGTTGACTCCTTTCCGCCCACATGGACAGGCTGTGCTGGAAAAGCAGGAAACAGATGGCAATTACCAGCACTAAGATAATTACTGTATTGTTTTCTTTGCGTGTTTTAAGAGGTCCCTGGGGAAGAGGAAAGAAAGTGATTTGTCCCTTGCCTTTGCAGTGGGGTACAGGAGGAGGTTTTTTAGTTTTTGGAGGATTTCTGGGCACGTAGCCCATGAATCCAGCAGGCTGGAACAGAAGATGCCCCTTTCCCTCTGGCCTCATCTACATGGCAAGGTTACAGTGGTTTAGAGTAAATGGAATGTCTTTGCACCAAGGCTGCTTTGGATGCAATGGTTTAAGAGATCTCACTTGCAAATTATCATATGATTGTCGTCATGTTGCAGCAACAGGTTTGAAATACACAGTGCAGTGCTCCAGTGCCTAGGGCACTGCCCTTTTGGTGTTCTTTGGGATGCTACCTGTCCCTGAGCAGGATTGTATATCAGTGCAAATTTCAAAGGGAATCGGCTCCATTTTGCTAGCATTGACTGAATGCCAAAGCAGGTTAATTTATTCAAACAAAGACATAGTGTAATTTAATTAAAATTGTTATGTGGGAACTTGTTAAGGAAAGCTAGCTCGGTACAGCTCTTCTTTGTAGACAAGGTTCTTGCTGATACCAGTGTGCAAATACCAGTGCTGATACCAGTAGCAAAACCTGGTGGATGGAGACAGAACCTTTGTTCTCATAGGACAATTCCACACATTGCCCTGTGTGAGCATGAGTGGGTGTGTCTCATTTAAAAATGGCCATGTTCAAGCTATTCGAATGCTACCAGCAAAGACACTTTCAGGTGGAGCTACAACAAATATACACACACACAGAAAAAGATTCTATCCACCAAATTCCCACTATCTAATTTGGATTAGACACTAATTACCACCATTAGTTTCCATTTCATTGAATATCCACCTCAGATATTTTGGCTTGGTCATGTCTGATATTTTGGTATTTGCAATAATTTGGTTATTTTGGTGCCTTCAGTTCAGCACTATTACTGCTATTGTGCATGCATAGCAGCCTAACCAAAATAACGTGAAGTGTCCAAAATAAAATACCCGAATAAGTGGCTATGCAAACACCTGTTCAGCTACAGATATTATTTGGATAACCAGATAGCTACCCAAAAATGTGAATAGCTATGGATACAAAATTCATTACCTGTTTCATCTGTTCTTGGCACTTAACCCTCGGTCAAAATTTGGGGTAATTATCATGGGGCAGACTGAATATCACATGAACGAACATTTGTTGCCCTGTGGCCTCAAGAACAGGGCCTCTAAACCAGACAAAATGGAAGTGAGGGTACCAGTGAAAAGCCAGCAGGGGAATTCAGGATGGAGCGGGTTCCCTGATTGGGAGAAATCAAAAGTTACAGCTACTGTGAATGAGGAGTCCGTTGCATGCTGATAACTTCAGTAAAGCCTATGTTCCCAAACAGCACCATCATTATGAGCAGTTACAAGTTGGGGGTTTGTTTCTTGGCCTGGCTCATCTCCTGATCACTTACCATACAATTGCTTTGATTCTAAAAGCAGTTTTAAGCGTGTTCATCATGGTGATCCTGTTTTTCCTCATTCATCAGCACACAGTAAAGGGTATGGGTATCGCTTGCACCAGCACAGCATTTGTATCCCTTCCTGGTGGCCAAATCCCCAGGTCTTAGTTCAAGGCAGGCCCTAAGAAGCAAAAAAATGCTCACTTCTCTCCATTTCATTAGAAAGTCAGCTGTTTTCTTTTTTTTTCTTTTTTCACTCAGACATACAGAGGTTACTGTAAAATTAATGTAGCAGAACTCCTCATATCTGGACAGCCAGGGGGACCCAGTATTTCTCATGGATTAACAGTCTGGATATGGGAGAAATAAAGCATGTCCAGGATAATGACTGATTGAACTCTATAAGATCCAGATAAATGAGGCTGTACTATAAAAAACACTTTCTTCTTTTTAGTCCACAAGGTTTGTTGGAGTGAAGGGGTGAAAATTGGTTTATAATTAGGGTAAGGCCACATGAGATATTAACCCACATTATGCAGCTCACTGTCAGGCTGTTGGCCACCAGATGTGCACCTACTTCCGCCCTGGGGCGGGTGGGTGGGTGGCTGCTATACAACGTGCCCACTGGAGAAGGCCATGTTGATGATTCCTTGGCTTGTGATGGTGGCCCACCTATCTGGTTCCCCCGTGGGGTCAACCCCATTGACCCAAAGTGTGGTAGCTGCGTTCGCCCTCCCCAGGGCATGCAAGGGATCCACCCAGCCTTGTCTTGCATGGCTTTATCCTTCATTGACATTGTTTTAAGTGGCTTATCAGAAGCCTTGAGCCTCTATAACTGGCATTTATTCTCTCCGTTGAATTTTTGACATTGTCCTAAGAGATTTTTGCTTTTCACTGCAGTCACCCTGAGTAACCACGACTACAAGCCAAACAAACTTTGGGGGTAAGAAAGTCCCCTTTCTGATGTGCCCCTGGAAGCTTTGATTTATCTAGGTTAATTGGGGTCACCCCTGAATGACCTGGAGAAATTGGGGCTTCCTCCAGCGTCTAGAATCTGGGCCAAAATCCAGCGAGTGGCCAGCCCTAGCTGTACCTCTCTAAAAGACTCTTCTTTCATTAATTACTATAATACATGAGATAATCTATATTGTGGCTGGCAGCCAGGGGCAATGGCTGGCCAAAGCAGACAACTGCTCCGCTTTGGGCCAGTGGTGCCCTGGGTTTGGTCAGCCCGCTCTGCCGGCAGTGCTCCGGGATGTTCCAGAGTGCTGCCCGCAGGGCTGCCTGTGCCTGCTTGGCTTCAGCATCTGACAGGGCACCTTTAGATGGCTGGGCCACCAGGGGTGAAGCAGGCTGGTGTGGCCGGCACCAGGGCAGACCATCCGTCTGAAAATACCCATTTATCTCTCCAGTGGGCTGAAGCAAAGTCCCCAGCTCTGAACCGTCCCTAACTTGGGAAGGTTCTAAATAAGTGCTTTTCATTGGCAAATCAGCAGTTCCCTATGAATCTGCACTCTGTGCTGCATAATAAAGTGTCTGCATGGAGCGCTTACCTACCTCTCCTGCTGTCTGTCCTCTTACTGTTGCCCTGTTGCAGCTTGTGTTGGTTTTATACTTTATTAGCCAGCTACCTAACAGCACAAATAACATAAAATCCATAAAACAAGATTAAAACGTATCAAGTGGGTTCACATTGACTCATCAAAATGTCCAGCAGGCCAAATAAACTAAACTATGCCAAATAAACAGACATAAAATGAGAAGTACTTCATGAGACTGCTCTTAAACCTCCAACATAACTGACCCCCCCCCCCCCCGCCCACCCCACCCCCCATTCAAGCAGGGACACTTGGCTGGAGACTCAGAGTAAGAATTTAGGAGCTGTCAATCTAGGTGAGACTAATGGTCCATCGAGCCCAGGATCCTCTGAAAGAGGCCAGTACCAAGTGATTCAGAGTGGGGTACTTCTGTGCAAGTGTCTCTCCCTCCTGTTCTCTCCCCCAGAGCCCTGTACATCCTCTGAACACTCCAAGGTGAATGTTTCATGGGAACAAGTCCTTGTAGAGCTCTCCTCCCATCAAAGGTGGTTGCCTGCCAGTAGCCTTTACAAAGGAGGTGAGGAGGGAGAGGACAGCTACAGCAGCAGGCAGTGGAGCGGCCGGGCACGACGGCACATACATGCTTTTTGCCATTTTAACCACCCCCCTCAGCCACTTTGTCAGCTGATCACTCTACTACAGACCTACTCCAAAAATGTCACACAACTGTCCCATCCCCTGCACACATTTTCAGTACCACTAATGTAGAACCGCATTAATTATAGGTAAGAAATATCTTTTTCATTTCCAAACAAAGAAATGTAATTGAAAAATGAATAAAAAGAAATGACTGTGACATTATATTATGACCAATGGTCTGCCTTTCCCTTAATAAGGCTCAGGGTGGCTTACAGCATATATAAAAACTCCATAAAAACAGTAAAATACAAAGACAACCGCAAAACACCCAACCCTCCTATGACCCCACCCCAACCACATCTCACCTATCCCTGCCTGCCAAATGCCTTCTCAAATAAAAAAACAATTGCACCGCCTCTGAAAGACAGACAGACTCCGCTCAAATGAACCACCTTTGGTGATGGGATGGAGGAGGGAAGGAATGAAGGCAGCGGGCGTGTGGGAGGGAATGGAAGAAGGGGATTTTTTTTGTGTTTTTTTTTAAAAGTTATTTTATTGTTAAATTGAAATACAATCACAAATAAAGAACATGTATAAACAGAAACATATATATAAAATACATACAGTATTCTTGATAGCTTCCTTTTGCTACTCTACCAACCGTATACCTGTTCGTCTGGGTTCGTTTGGGTTTGGAGGGATGGAGAGGATGGGGGCTAGGAGAAGAGGGACTGGAGCACAGGGAGCTAGAAGAGTAACGGGTCCTGTGTGGGATGGATGTGGGGGACACTAGGGGTGGGGAAAGGGTTTTTTGGAGGTGCTGGGAGAGAATAAGTAGGGTGAGGATGCTGAGGGCAAGGAGAAGGGGGCTGAGAGAGACAAAGGGACAAGGAAACTTGGGGTGTGGGTGAAAGCTGCCCCCCACCAGGCACAGTGACAAAGGAACACTCTCACCCCTACTGCGTGGCTTCACTCAGGCAGGCGCAAAAGCAGAGTTCCTGGCAGCTATGGAGGAAGGACAGTTGCTGGCTGCCAATCAATGGAGGCAGCAGCAGCAGCATCCAGAGAAGGACCAGGGCAGAGGCTGCCCCCCATTCTCTAGCCAGGAGAGAAACTCTCCTGGGGGGAATCCTTGCCGGGAAGGGAAGAAGCCGGGGGGACTTCCCTCCTCCCAGCTCCAGCTTGGACACTCTGCCTCCCAGGGGGCAGCAGAAGGGAGGGGCCCGGCTGATGAACTGGCTGGCGGGGGTTGGGGAGGAGGGCGCATTGCAAGAGGAGGAGAGAAAGTGGAAGCAGTGAGTGGACACATGACTTACTCCAAGCAGCAGCAGCAGCACCAGCCCATGGGTGGAGAGGCTACCGCCAACACTGGCCCCCAGCAGCACGAGGCAGCAGCCAGTACCAGAAGCTCCTAAGAGGTGGCAGGAACCAGTGGGGAAGCTACTCCTCCACCCCTTCTCTCTCTAGCTCACGATCGCCTGGAAACCGTCAGGGCTGAGGACACCCTTGGCCCGGGACTCCAAAATTCAGGAGGTGAGTGTCTGAATTTCGGAGTCCCACGGAAGGGCTTTTCTCAATTAAATTTGTGTTTGTTAGACACAAATTGCACAACTCTACCCACCAGGCAACTGACTGGCAGGGAGGAGGGTCACCTCCCATTGCAAGCTCTTGGCTGAAACCTGCTAGCAGTGAAAAATCTTAATGAATGATCCATGTAACAGCCATTCCAAGGTCTGGATCCCACTCGTGTTCTGAATGTTGTACCAAGCACCCAGTCATGTTCTTAATTAATGAAATGTACTGTTGACACCACTGCATTGCATTTGCTCTGAAACAGCAGTGATTGTGTCCAGGGAGAGGTCTTTCCAGGGGTCTCCTAGCTCTCAGCTTTCAGTTCTTGGAGTGATCTTTCGGAAAGATCTCATTACAAGTCATTAAGGATCAGTCCAAATCTGTCAGACCGCCCTTGTTATTTATACAGCACAAGCAATGTGCCTAGTGCTGAACAGGTGTGATAGGAGACAGGCTCCTGCCCCAAGACGCTTACAATCTCGAATGGACATGGGGAATTGTGACAAACGGGAGGAGCACATAAGGAGAGACAGGGAAACATTCATGAAGTTGAGAAGCTGCAGATGCACATGCTTAGCTTAGTTATAGAGGAGGAGGGGGATCCTGAGGATAGACAATCCTAAACAAGGAGTCTATGGGGGTGAAGAGACCAGGTAAGCCTGACTATGAACACTGAAAATGCTAGATATATAATAAATAATAATAACAAAGCATGAGATATTCACCAAAATGGGAGTTCATGGGAAGGGTGCTCTGGCTTTGGGATTCCCATGGATAACTGTAATAAACAGGCCATTGAAATAGTTGGCACAGATCCCAATAACAGCTGGATGTCCGTGCTGTATGGAAAGACACTGTGGAAAGTTAGGGATTCCAGTCATTTTCCTAAAGCCCACTCTTTCCTTACATTGATTCAGACAGACAGAGATCTGTTATCTGCGGTGGTCACATTTGTTTCCCTTTTGTTGGCCTACTTCCCTTCTTCATTCAAAAGGATTTAATCTGTCCAGCCCAGAAGGGTGTTGCTCAGAAAGGTCACAAGCATTTAGCTCAAGCAAAAACCATTGGTAGGCTGTCCGAAAGAACAAAGGATGAGGCTTTAAAAACACAAACACTGCATTGCATTTGCTCCAAAACAGCAGTGACTGTGTCCAGAGAAAGGTGCTTCCAGGGGTCTCCTAGCTCTGATAGAGATGTGTGTGCTTTGGGTTTCTTTGGAAATACACGATGGTCTTGTACATCTATAATTGTCTATAGCTCATGACTGGGAGTCCGTAGACTTATTTTCAGATGTACTATGTGATTTTTAACCCAGCTGTGCCTCATTATTGTGTAAAATTGGATTGAAAAGTACTCCAGGGTCTTTCTGAGGCTTGTTAAATGAGATTTTTCCGATGGGAAGCAGCAGAGAATTGCAAAGTCTACATATTTACAGCAGACCAATGTGTTGCAATAGCCTTCTCACTCTGTAGACACTGATGCACCAATATTTTTTATCCTCAGGTGATTTTACAATGGATGAAAGAGCAGACCCTTTGATGATGACTGTGCATCTTCTTGCTGACTCTGGGTGCTCCTTATTCCTGCAGCAAACCCTTGATCAACTCCTGGAGTGGATTTGCCCAGACGTTCACCTGTTTCTTGTGTCGGAACGTGTTACTCCGGTTAAGTATTATGAGAAGTATCACCGGAAAAGTGATGGATTTCCTGGGATGTCCATTTTGCTTTTCCTGCATGAAGACTTTGGGGAAGAACGGATTTTTCAGGTCCACGATCTTTTCCAGCACCCGCCGTGGCAGTATTGCAACACTCAACATGCCAGCAGGAAGCTGTATCCCTGTGTGCCTGCTAATCAGGACTTCTATGGCCTGAATGACCATATGCCTGTGTGGGGTGTGAAACAGGTTCACTATGGCACAGAGATCCTACGCGTCACCCTCTACTGTAGCTTTGATAACTATGAAGATGCAGTAAGGCTTTACGAAATTATTCTACAGAAGGAAGCAACCATGCAGAAAAGTAACTTCTGTATCTTTGGGGTGTATACAACCAAAAGCCTCTCTGTCCAGCTCTGTTTGAAGCAGCTGCCCCTGGGTGTATCTGTCAGCTTGAAAGAATCTTCAGTGTTGCAGTTTAAGGTGCAAGAGATTGGGCAACTAGTCCCGCTGCTGCCGAATCCCTGTATTCCTATAAGCAGCACCAGATGGCAAACTCAGGACTACGAGGGAAACAAAATCCTCCTCCAGGTAGTGTCTTGCCATACACAGTCTCTTTTTTATTCAAAAGGTGGTGGTGGTTGTATGTGCAGGTGCACCTGCTTATCTTAATTACAAGGCAAGAGGACGATCCTTAGGGATGAGAGTGTACGGAGAAGTATAAACTATCAATCCATGCAGGTGAGGAGTTGGGAAGGGAGAATTTGATTAATCAAAAAAGAAAGGTCCCAATTGGAAGGGAAGTTATTATTTCTTTGAATTTGCACAAATATTGATAGGTATCTGTGTTGTTCCTATGCTATATATTAAAATGCTCAAAATAATATAAAATGTCTGCTAAATACTTATATAATGTCACTCCTTGTGCTGAACTGTTGGTTTAACATTATAAAACAGAGATAGGGAACCTTTTTTCCTTACGCAGGCCATTTTGAAATTTAGTACAAGCTCCATGGAGTGAATAATACTCAGGATGGTGGAAAGAAAGGGAGGGTCTGTCAGGGCTGAAACAAGCAGCTAAATTGCTGCTCACAAGAAATTTTGCCATATCGGGAAACTGGGATTGATTTCCCGTCCGTTTCCCAATACCAATTCTCAATTCTCACAGTACCGCAAGATAGTGTCCTGATTTACCGCATTTCTGCTTACTGTTTACTAGTGGTGGGACCCCGGGCCCATTACCGGCTACCGGATTTACCGGTTACCGGTTCTACGAAAACCGGATTCCTGGATTAAATCCGGTATGCCGGTACCGGATTTATTTCATTGGTTTCAATGGGGCGCTGTGTCCCCATTGAAACCAATGAAATAAATTAATTCCCTCCCCCTCCC